>WBMV01007974.1:0-167998 GCA_013396655.1 Campylorhamphus procurvoides
ATACTCCATAAGCCCACCTCCTACACAGGTACTTCTCTGATCTTTGCTTTCATGTCTTTCCTTTCTGTGGGAGAAGTGTAGATCCCTTGGCATCGCCATTTGTGCCTCTGTATGGGATCAGGGATGGGTATAACTGGTGTGCCTCCCCTGAAATGGCCTGCCCCCAGTGCAGCCCTGTGGACTGGCTGTTTCAGAAGCAATAAAGATTCAGGGGTCCGTGGGAGAGAAGGTCTTGGCTTCCTTGATTCCACAGGACTCTGATGAGGTATTTTGTGATGGTGCCCAGCTGAGACAAATGCTCAGCTGATGAGAAATCTTGCTTTTGCTACTGTTGGACCTTGTCTTTAAACTGGCAAGAATGTAGTCATTGTACTCATGCTGTGCAGGTGGAGTGGGGCTTGGTTTTGTGGCAATGTGAATTCATGTCTTTTCTGACAGCTGTGCAGAATTTCTTTAAGTTCTCTTTCTTCTTTCCCCTGTCATGGCTAAAGGTTGGCAGTGGTTCTGGATGTAGGAAAGGAGGATTCCCGTGGCAGGCTTTTGAAAGCAGTTTCACTCTGCAGACTGCCATTTGCTTTGAACTGTCATGTCTGGCTGATGAGATCCAGTAGTTCCCTGGGAAGCCCTTCATCAAGCTGACATTACAGCAGAGGGAAATGACATGACCATTAGGCAGGAACATATCCCTGTGCATACCTGCTTCCCTGGCCACAGCTTCCACTCTCAGCTCTTACTCCATAAGTCAGTGAGGAGTTTAGGTTATGAAGCAGATAGAGAAAGCCCCAGTCAGATCAAAAGCACTGCTCTGCATAGTATCTTGACTAGTGGCTGGTCTTTCTGATTTTGTGAGGCAGCTTCCAGCACCTTTTCTGGTCATTTTGCTAGGAAAGGAGGACCATAACCCTATCCATGAATGAACGTGCAAGAAGTCTGTTTCCTGGGGCCATAAAGGAAAGCCTTTCCTATGCTGAGAGAGGGGTGATCTCTTTGTGTTTGTGGCAGGTGCCTAACATGGAATTTCTGTTCAGTGCGTATTGAGTCCCACTCATGCATCTTGTGTCTTTGTCTCTTTTGTCTGTCCCTGCTCTTTCTAACAGGCCCAGGTACATCGACACCAAGCACAGCAACCCCTCCAACCAGATCACCCACTGCACCAACAGGGCAGACTCCCAGCACTGCCAGCACCACCATGCCCCCCATCAGCACTACCAGCAGCAGCGCCCCAAGGACAACCACAACTATTTCTGGATCACCGACACCCACCCCAACTACTTCAAGCACATCTGTGCCCACACCAACATACACCACCACTGTACCATCTCCAGGTACTTCTGTGGTCTGTGCTCTCATATGTTTCCCATTCTTTGGGAGTAATGGAGGTCCCTGAGAAACCTCCATTTGTGCCTCTGTGTGGGATTGGACATGGGTTTAAACTGCTGGGCATTCCCTGAAATGTTCTGTGCCCAAAGCCAGCTCTTGGACTGGCTAATTCAGATGTGTTGGTGGATCAGGTTTCCTTTGGAGAAGGTTTTGGCTTCCCTTAGTCAACAGAGCTCTGAAGACATATTTCATGATGGTGTCCTATATCATAGAGATACTGATCTGATGGGGAGTCATGTTTTGTTGCTGTTGGACCTCATCCTTCAGCTCTCAACAATGTAGTTACTGATCGCGTGTTGTGCAGTTGAAGTGATGCTTTGATTTTTTGGCACTACCATTTCATGCAGTGTTTGGGCACAGCTGTATAAAAGCTTCCCCTCCTGATTTGCCTTCTCATTGCTAATGGTTGGCAGTGGTTATCGATCTAGGAAGGAATGGTTGCCTGAGCGTGCCTTTGGGAGCAGTTTCTCTCTGCAGACTGACATTTGCTCTGATATGTGGTCTTTAGCTGATGATGTCCACTACTACTCTGGGAAGCCATTCACAAGGGTAACAGCAGGACAATTATATGACAATCAGGCAGGATCATATTCCTGTGCATGCTTCCTTCCCTGATCACAGCTTTCCATCTCAGCTGTTACTTCATGAATTCGGAAGATGTTTTAGGTAACAAGGCAGACACAGAAAGCCTCAGCTGGATCAAAATCATTACTCCTCCTCATCTCTGACTTGTTAGCAGGTCTTTCTAATCTTTTGAAAAACAGCTTCCAACACCATCCCTAGTCTCTTTGCTAGGAGGGGAGGTCTATGACCCAAGGGATTTGCAAGGAGTCTGCTTTCTGTGGCCAAAAACGAAGGGCTAATGATACAGGCCATTCCTGTGCTAACACTGGGCTGACTGCTCTAGGTGTGTAGCATCTACCTAACATGGAATTTCTGTTCAGTGCATATCAAGTCCCGCTCATGCATCCTGTGCCTTTGTCTCTTTTCTCTGTCCCTGCTCTTTCTAACAGGCCCAGGTTCATCAACACCAAGCACAGCAACCCCTCCAACCAAATCACCCACTGTACCAACAGGGCAGACTCCCAGCACTGCCAGCACCACCATGTCCCCCATAAGCAGTACCAGCAGCAGCGCCCCAAGGACAACCACAACTATTTCTGGATCACCGACACCCACCCCAACTACTTCAAGCACATCTGTGCCCACACCAACATACACCACCAGTGTACCATCTCCAGGTACTTTGGTATTCTGTGATCTGATATGTTTCCCATTCTTTGGGAGTAATGGAGGTTCATGAGCTGCTCCATTTCACAGGGGGATTTCACAGCATATTCTGAGCTGGAATGGCCTTTATGGGGATTGAATCTACAACCTTGGTGTTATTTGTGCCATGATCTAAGCAATTAAGTGAATCTCATGGACCTTTCCTGCCATTCTATGGAATCAGGGATGGGTGTAGTTGCTGGGCTTTCCCTGAAGCTACCTGTGCAAAAAGCTTACCCTTTGGCTGGTTATTTCAGAAGGAACAAAGATTCTGGGGTCCTGGCTTCCCTGATCCAACAGGGCTGTGGGGAGTTATTTCATTCTGATGCCCTGCTTAGAGGAATGCTGAAGTGATGGGAAAATTTGCTTTTGCTGCTTTTTTGACTGCATTCTTCAGCTGACCAGAACGTAGTCAATGGACCTATGGTATACAGCTGGAGCTGGGGTTTTCTTTTCTACCACTGATATTTTATGCAGTTTCATCGTAGCTGTGCAAACATCTGTCCATTTCGCCTGTTCCTTTTGCTGGGCTAGGACTGGGCAGCTCTACATCTGTGGCAGCTGCTCTAGGTGTGTGGCATCTGCCTAACATGGAATTTCTGTTAGGTGCATATCAAGTCCCACTCATGCATCTTGTGCCTTTGTTTTCTCTGTCCCTGCTGTTTCTAACAGGCCCAGGTTCATCGACACCAAGCACAGCAACCACTCCAACCAGATCACCCACTGCACCAACAGGGCAGACTCCCAGCACTGCCAGCACCACCATGTCCCCCATCAGCACCCCAAGGACAACCACAACTATTCCTGGCTCATCAACTACTAAAGGTATTATCACCCGGACCCCTCAGCCTCCATCCACATTACCACTAGGTAATTCTGTGGCTTTCATTTTCTTTTTTAATTTAAGAAATTTGGATTTATTGGCAGCTTATCATGTGTCTTGGTTTTTATACTCTGCAGGAGTGTATTTCATATGTATTTCCAAAAATAATTGTAGAAAGATAACATTTCAGCAGCAGTGTTCATATCCTCTACTGTCCCAGGGAATGTTCCTCTGTGAGAATAGATGCAGTACATGAAGGAGTTTGCCTGTCCTCACACAAAAGTGAATTCATTTTAATTGAATTAATTTTTTCATTAAAAGACTCTCCTTGGGGGCTATGTGGGCAGTAACTGTGTATCTTACTTTCTCCAGTATTTAGTGCACTCTTATTATGTACACAGTACTTCTCCTGCTACCATTTGTCATGTTATGCTATAAAAGCACAAACAGATGGCTCTGAGGCTGGCCTCTGAGTTTCCTGAACACCTTTTAAAATGCTAATGAAATACTATTTTTAAGAGGTCTTCATTGCTACTTGTCGAAGGTTAACGGGCTTGTGAAGAATTGCAGATGATTCAATATGAATTACAGAAAAACTCCACTTTATTAAAGAAAGTTCTACAGTTATAGTATTTCTGACAATACGTGCATTAAGACCATTGGTGCAAATAGACATAAACAAATATTCATTGGCTATTAACAGAAGGCTGCTAAATGTATGACCTCATCCAGCCTGCTTCCAGGTTCCTATGGGCCTGCAAGGTTGTTTATCTTACAGCACTCAGCTGTCAACCTTGGTCAAAGACTCCCTTTTCTTTCCCACGAGAAAAGCATATCCCAACAGCTACTCATAATGAAAACTGGCAATGTGAAAACGAAAAAGCACAAAAGTGAATTTGGGTTTCCCAGTATCCCAAAATACCTGGTGAGTGGTCTTAAAGACATGGGAGTTAGATATAGAAGACAGACTTCTCCAGCACTGCTCAGTTTTGTTAGAATCAAACAACTGAGCATAAACAATGATGTGCCACATGAAGTAGCACAGGGCCAGTGATCTGTCCATAGAACATAGTAAGATGATAATACAGAATTAACCAAAGAGTTCACTGATCATTTAACACTCAGTGGATCCCCTGGATTTAGGACTGCTGAACTCTTCTCTGCAGTATAAAATTTTAACATTACAGAAGCTGTTCCATCTGACACAGATTGTTGATAAAGTGTTTATATCAATCTCTCCTATGGAAGAAGAAGAAGACTTTGTTAATAACCCCTCTGTGATGCAAAAGCCATTAAAAAAATATTTCTGCTTTATTCCTACCTATTCCTATGCTTATATCTGCTGAATTACATGTGCTTATTAGAAAATGAGAAGAAATTACAAAAATGCAAATTCCTTACTTAAAATACTGTGTTTTCTCCCTGTCATAAAGAGGGTACAACACCTAAATCAGAGGTACCAACAAAGACAAGCACTCCAGTTACTCCTTCAGCTACTCCACTGTCAACAACTAGAGCAACAGAAAGTACAGTGTTTACCAGAAGCACCACTACTCCACAGTCAACACCACTGACCTCCACAAGCCCAGTGACAGTCACCACCTCTGAAGTAACTGAAACAACATCAACCCCCAAAACCACTACTTCAGGCCCCACACCTTCAAGATCCACCAGCACCACACCAGTGACGGAAACACCTACCCATGGGACCGCTACCACCAGGTTCCCGAGCCCTCCAACAGGATCACACACCACTCCTGTCAGCACCACAACCTCAGGACCAGGCAGCACTCCTGTAACACCACCACCAGTATCAACAACCCCGCTTACAGCCACCACTTCTGAAGTCACTGAAACAGAACGGACCACCAAAACCACTCCTCCAGGCCACACGCTCTCCACTCTAAGTACCCCAGCAACATTGCCTACCATCACTATGACCACAATTTCAGGGCCATCCTCCCCGAAGTCTACTCCTGGCAGTACTCTATCTGTGCCATCAGTATCAACCAGCCCTACTCCAGTCACCACCTCTGGTACTACTCCAACAGTGCCCTTTACCACCACTTCAGGGACCAGCTCTAGCAGTTTTACCATAGGCGCTTCAACCACCACCTCCACCACCTTCAAAACTCTTTCCCCTGGCTCAACTAGTACCTCTGGACCAACTGCAACTTCTACTGCAATCACCACTACAGGAAGTTCTACATACAGTACAGTTACTCCAGTTAATGGCTCAAGTTCAACTACAGGTCTAACACCAACTACTCCTAAAAAAATTTGTTCTATTTTACCGAATGAATCTTATGAGGTGAGTAGATTTCATGTTTTTTAGCATTCTGATTTGGATGGAAACTAGACACGTAACTTCAATGTTAGTAACATACAAAGTAGGCATTAAACTGGATAGAAAAGGAGGATTCAGTCTGTTCTATTTCTTTCTGGTTTCTTGGGTATCAGCAAGACTTCTAATGAGATTCAGATTGACAGCTTATATACTGCTGTTACTTCTTCAAGAATAGTTTTTTAAAAGGTTTCTTTAAGGATGTAGATCACTATTCAGTGTTTCTCTTTATTGTAGAATAACTTTGATGAAGAGGTAACCAAGAGCTAAGTGGTGCTAAACTATCTTTCCTGTTTCTGTTTTTGACTAGGTCCAGAGTGGGTAAAAGTTGTGTATTTACAGGGCAGCCCAACAAGAAACCAGAGGGCTGAAGTTGTCTCAGTTTGGAATGAGTCATACTTGTTCATATTCTTATTTCAGGAGAGGACTATGAAACAGATCACCACATTCAATTGATCACCAAATTTGCCTCACAGTTCTGATTTTCTTTTTGAACCCTCCACCTCTGACTCAGAAAAATTAATGTCTTGTACAATTCTAAAGCCTCTGCACTGCTCAGATGCCTATCAACTTGCTCAGTAGATCTGCAGGAATAAAAATTATACAAGGTTGAAAAGCCGGTGGAAGATAGAAAAAATGCATACAATCATATATGCACGTAACCACCTTGGATGTTTCTCCACAAACAGCCGGTGTTCACTCTGGCTTTAATTGTTAATCTGTTCTGGACATTCATGAAATGGAATTGTTCATATATTGAACGTTGATATTGATCAGTGTCTTTCACTGTTGCTTAGAGAGGCTGTCTAGGTTCTGAGATTAGATCAAATATCTGCCTTTTACATAGCTAAGACTTGAAAAGGTGATTTCTATTTCAGTTTAGTAGCTTGACTTTTGTAAGTAATGCTTTTCACTTAGCAGGTCTCAGTTGTGCTGTTTCATATTGCAGGCCTAGACAGTGCTGATTGATGTACTTGTTATTCTCAGATTTCTGGTGGGGAAAAAGTTGTCATTAAATATATGGTGCTTTAAAAATCTGCAAAAGATAAGTCTCACTGATTCATAAGGTTTCTCTCTGTCTTCCCCCTCCCCTTCTCTTTTCAAACACAGCAAGGTGAGTCATGGTGGCTCTGTAACTGCACTAAGGCAATATGTATAGAAGACAATATCGTCCAGGTGATTCCCATAATCTGTAATCCGCCTCCTAAACCTACCTGTACCAATGGCCTTTCTCCTGTGCCAGTCATTGATGAGGATGGATGCTGTTGGCACTGGGAGTGTGATTGTAAGTATATATTTTGTTGAGTATTTAATCTCCTGTGGGAACAATACTACTGTCAAGGCCAACAATATTTATCAGGGGACTAGTATCGTACAAGACTGTGACCCTCAGTCTTCTAGTGTGGGTCTGTTTGGAGCGTTTCATTGATTCTTTTTAGATAATTTAGGTATTTGTTTAATTTGCCATCATTTCTACATAACTGTTGGGTTAATAGAATAAAATGGTGTCCCAAAGAAGTATTAAAATGTCCAGATGCAGACTACAGGCTAGAAGCTTATATATACGTTATCTGTCCAGATTATTGGTAAAGATGTATTTATGGTACAGCTAATCCTATTCTCAGTTGTCTGTCAGTAATGTTAGATAAACTGTGCCTTGAAAGTGCCTTTTTTTTAATTGAAGACTTCTATATAACCAAATCATGCATTGACAAACACACTTAAAAAATGTAAATGCTTAAAGTTTGACGAGAAGATTCCCACATCTACAGATTTTGTTTGTAGTCTGATCTGATTCCCTATATTGTCTTAACTTCGCTGTATGTTTTCCTAGGCTACTGCACTGGCTGGGGAGACCCACATTACATGACTTTTGATGGACTGTACTACAGCTATCAAGGGAATTGTACATATGTCCTTGTGGAAGAGATTAATAAAAAGGTTGACAACTTCGGTGTCTACATTGATAACTACCATTGTGATGCACGGGATGTGGTGTCCTGTCCTCGAACACTCATTGTGAGACATGAGACTCAGGAAGTGAGGATGACAACAGTGAAACCAAATACTCTGCAAGTAGAGGTATTAGAGAATGCTACCATTGATTTCTTGATTCAAATATTAATACCACATCAATATGACAATTATGTTCACAAAGTTTGGGAAAAAAAGTAATCTGTGTTTTAGATTCAATAACAGTTTCGATTATAAAATAGGGCTGGTCTGAAGGACTGTTCTTTTGACTCTGAATATGAGGGGAAAAAATTCTGCAGCCTCTTGTCTTTTTGGTCATACCATGGCTACTGTATAATACAGACTCAGTCTTATTTCCTTCATTTAATTTTCCTACAAATTTGTTCTCCTTATTCTAAGAAGTTAAAACTTAGAAAGTTAAAACTATATACAGTATGAATTTAGGAGAATTTTATATTCCACATTCATGAGGTGTCCCCAATGCCATAGCCACTCTAATAAGTCTGTTGAGTATTAGAATTTATCTAGTTTGAATCCTGAATTTTAGCCTAATTTATCAGAGGTTGATAGGCTTTTTTTGGCTCAGAGAAGAAAAGTTTGTCTTTCCAGTAACATAAAAGGAAACACAGAGACACTTGTTACAAATCAAAAGGATATTATTTACCTTTAAATTCTTCCTGCAATGCAAAAGAACAGTCAACTTTTTTTCTAAAGTCAAACTAAATATTTGCCTGTTTTCTGTTTTCCTTTGTTTATTAGGTGACAGTAAACAACCAGCTAGTGGCTTTGCCTTATAAAAAGTTTGGTGTGAGCATTTATGAGTCAGGCATAAATCGTGTTGTGGAAATTCCTGAGCTAAAAATGAATGTGACCTACAATGGCTTGTCCTTTTCTATCAGAATGCCCTACAGCCTGTTTGGCAACAACACTCAGGGACAGTGTGGTAAGGCATACTCTTGTAATTTTTATACTCTCAGAGAATCACAATGAACAGAATTTGACAGCAAATCTGTGACTGAATTCTTTCTCCCCTTACCAATCTTAGGTACTTGCAATAACAACACGGCAGATGACTGCATGTTGCCAGACGGAAACATTGCAGAAAACTGTGAAACCATGGCAGATCACTGGCAAGTCGTTGATCCCTCCAAACCACAGTGCTCTCCAGGCCTAGTTCCTACAGGTTCACCTAGCACAACCCCAACAGAGCCTTGCAAAGAATCTTCCATCTGCAAGCTTCTTTTTGAAAGGTAGACATTCCTCTTGGGTTTACAAGCCTTTGGCATTCAATTTAAGTGGCAGTTTTAGGACTAATTTGTCAATAAAAAGTGTATCTCCCTATTGCTTTACTTCTTGTAGCTTTATGAGTTGCTTCCACTCCTTTTATTTCTTCTAGTTTTTATTCTTTGCTGACAGTTTCTTTCAACCCTCTGACTGCTACATTAACCTTTGTTGATATTCTCATGTTCTTCTACACCCTCTACCCTCTCCTATCCTATGCTCTTGCCTTTTTCCACATTCACTTAGCAGTAAATAAAATTCAATTGAAAAGAGATCTTAATTTTTAAAACACTGTTTCAGAATTTAAAAGTAAACAAAATCTCTTTAGAGAGATAGCACATGGTTGTATCAAATAATATTCATATAGCTCGTGGACTGAAAATATTAGTGTCTGAGTGTTTTCTAGATGAGTGGATAATACTTTAAGATATGACTGCATAAGTATTCTCAGTAAAAATCCCTCATCAATAGTCCATGTCCACATCTCCTTAATCACCATTGTTGCCACATCATACCATGTTAAGCACATTGGAAAATGTGTGGATCATTCAGTAACTAATAATGATAAATATTTCTGTTTCTAGTGTGTTCAAGCCATGCCATGAGTTTGTACGGCCTGAAAAGTACTACGCAGCCTGTGTTTTTGATAGTTGTATACTTCCCAACCTAAACCTGGAATGCTCAAGTCTGCAGATCTATGCTGCCACCTGTGCTGATCAAGGTGTATGCATTGACTGGAGAGGTCACACTGACGGTGTATGCTGTAAGTATTTGGCCATTTGGCTTGAATTATTAGGAAAGCTTACATGGAAATGTTTCAACAATAATGTCGTACTGCTTTCTGAGCAATGAAGACACCAATAAATCACACCAGCTGCTTTCCTTAAGTAATTTTGCAGGTAACATTTTTAACAACAGAAATGACAAATGAGCCAGGAAAAATAAACATCTGTTGACTACATCAGAAACATCTGTATTAGTTCATACTTTTTTGTATACAGGAAGTTTTGTGTTTTGCAGGGATCAGCAGATCACTCTCTATTTAGTGACATGCATTGTTTTTCAGCTGTAGTAAGAGGACAAAGTGTAGGAATACACTCCCTTTTGAGAATTTGTGCACAAGAGATGGAAATTATGAAAAAAAAATGTAATCAAGATATAGACTCTTGGCTTTATCACCTTAATGTAAAGCATTTTGCTATACCTCTAGGGCTAAATTGCCTAAAGTAATACCATTCAGAGACATGAGTGATATCTGACTTTTTTCCTTTGTTTCTCAAGGTTGTCATAGATACATAGGAAAAAGAGTAAACAGTGTTTAGGTTCTTGACATAAGGACATGGGGCTTTTATATGATATTGTTACTAAGTTCTTTATCCTTTTTATTCTTCCATTCCAGCTCATGAATGCCCTCCAGGTAAAGAGTACAGAGCATGTGGTCCTATTAAAGAGATTACCTGCAAATCAAGGTAAATAATTCCTTCACTGATAGTTAATGGCTTGTACAACTTTCAGTTGTATCTAATGCACAGGTGGATGAAGAAAATCAACCTCCTCTCACATCTTAAACTGTCAAATTTATTACCACTATTCTGTTGATCTGGGTGCCTGTACTGTTTATGTTGTTCAGCTATACCAAACACAAACACTGGCAATCCCTAATCACAGATGTGCAGGTCATTTGTCACTGTATCTTTAGTGAAAGTTTTTTTGACATGAACCTTCTCTGTGTGCTGCTGACAGTAATGGTGTTCCTCTGAACATTCTGTCTCATAGTCACCAAAATGAAACTTCAACTAAACAAGTGGAAGGGTGTTTCTGTCCTAATGGAACAATGTTGTATGACACTGGCGTGGACGTCTGCGTGAAAACCTGCGGTGAGTTTTACTGCTTCACCTGGTTGTGTGTTTGTTTCCTCTTTGCTGTTGCCTTCTGAAGTATGTAACATAGATCTGACTGTATGCAGTCAACATATAGTAGAGATGCCTACTGGTATGTAACTGGTAATGGAAATTTATTTTGATATTTTCACAGGCTGTGTTGGAGTGGATATGATACCAAGAGAGGTATGATGCCATATGCTTTGGGATTTGAAGTAGAAATTGGGTCTTGGGAGAGGAGAGCAGTCTCCATTGATGCAAGCTTGCTTTATGGTCTCCCAACTTTTTATTCCTGTTCTTTTTAATTGGCAACTATGCAATCATTCATTTTGTTTTCTTTAATGACAGTTTGGGGAGAAGTTTACAGTGGACTGTCAGGACTGTATCTGCCTGGAAGGTGAACACGGCATTGTATGTCAGCCTCATGTATGTGGTGAACATAATAAGGTCACTTGTGATGGAGAAGGCTTCTATCAGGTCACTGAAGTCAATCCTGAAGACTCCTGCTGCCCTCTTGTCACCTGCAGTGAGTTTATACTTTTGTTTGTAGTTTTTCTATATTGCTTGGAAGTGATAGAAGGGAAAAGACACTGCACTATTTTAGCACCAGATACCTGCAGCAGTGATTCACAAAATATAATATTTTTCCTCATGCCTTTTAAAAGCAGCATGCCAGCGTTAGAGGAAAATGCATTTTAATATTGAAATTATTCAGGATAACTGAATTTAGAGTTATGAGACTCAACATAACTCAATCTATAGTTCTTGAGTCAGGGACCACATTTTATTCAAGTAACAATTACCTGTGGATTTTCATTTTGCCACAGTTACCTGTAATTCTGGAGAGTGAGACAGCTGTTCATTACTTCTCTGCATAGAATTGAGATAGTTTATTAACATGGGATAATTACATAGTAGAAGTAGTTTCACAAACTAATGCAGTACCCCCAAACCAGTGCCAGGATTTACTAGGAAAAATGTGTTCCCTTTCTGCAATTTATTTATTTGAAGAGTATCTGGACGATTTCCTAGCACTGGAAAGTTCATCCTAAATGCTTTGATAGATAGATGCTTATTTCTAGTAGCTGTGATTTAGTGTACTTTTTGGCTTATTCTTTTCTTTTTTTTTCTTTCCCCCCTCCCAGAATGCAATACAAGCTTCTGCACAGCTAAAGTCCCCAAGTGCTCTCTGGGATTTGAAGTTCATTCTTACATTCCCAGTGGTCAGTGTTGCCCTGTGTACCAGTGTGGTAAGTTCCTTGGAAATCTATTGCAATTATTAACATTATATGTTACATAATTTAGCATTACACTTTGTAAGACTGTATGCAATAGCCCACTGAAGGAGGCATTAAATACGGTCAGACTCTACAAGGTAGTTACTATTAACATTGGTTACTATGGCTATAGTTGTGACAACTAGGAAATCAGATATAGCCCAGGTGACTTAAGCCCAATTCCTGATTATAAATACCTGTAAGAACAGCTACAAAATTAACTGTAATTTTGGTCTCAGCTTAATCTAGCCAAAAGTCCCTATAAGCATCCCCAGTAGAAGACAGCTTTACAAAGACTGCTTTATTCTTGATAATTGAAAGAAGGAAGTACTTGGTACATATTAAGTGGACATTCTTGGCTGTGAGCTGGACTGCATATATTGGGATAAATCTTCCCTTTTTGCACATGCAGTATTAGTTTTTATGCTTTACACATGTCATATCTGCTACTAGAATTGAGGAATAACCAGTGTCTTTGACCATATGAATTCATTCCATTGTGGGTGAGTTTGACTCAAGTGGGGTAAAGACATGTTTTATTCTTTTTTCCTATGTTGACATCTAACTCTTGCTTATTAACAGTTCCCAAGGGGGTCTGTGTCCACCAGAGTGCTGAGTTCTTGGTAAGTTCCTGCTTCAATAGTCTTCTGAAGATGCTGACAAGACCAGTCAGTATACTTGATCAGAAGTGCTATGAAGAGGTTTATCCCATACAATCAATATTTTAGAAATTTTCAAATTTCTGTTAGGAGTTCATTAATTTGACAAAGCCCAAATCTTTTCTGAAAAGGTTGCCATGTATGAAAGAAATTGCTTGTACATCAGTATAAGGGAGTGATTTGGGTTAAGTGTGCTTACATTTTAAAAAGTCAGTCCAAATTTATTGTCAGCAGATTGTTGCAGTTTTAAGACTCTGCTTTCAAAAATTAAAAGATATGTAAATAAATATTATTCTAAACAAACCTAGATTTCTAATAATTTCTCTTGGGTCTAGTAATTGTACCTATCCCTTTAATATCAAAGTTTATCATTGTTATATAGGACTTCAATAAAGACACACATTAAATTATATTCAATATTTAAATTGTTGTCTTCATAAATGGCTAGCCAAATAGCTATCAAATTGTCTTTATGATTTTTAGCTTTTTCATTGCTTGACCTACAGATTTTTTGAAATTAATGTCTGTCAAACATGTCATATACCATTAATATATGATTTCTTTTTCTTAAAATCTTTAGCCCAACTCCTCAGTCTATGTTGATAAGTGTCAGAATTGTGTCTGCACAAATGAAGTTAACATCAGCACTCAACTGAATATCATCTCATGTGAACCTGTTCCATGCAACACATACTGTAAACCGGTAAGTGGCCAACTTAAAACAAACAAACAGAAAAAAACCCCAAAATACCCATTTATGTGAAAATCAGTTTATCAATCAGTGTTATTAAGCAAAGGACAGGGAGTTGAAGTTCAGAGACCAGTTCCAGTATGGATGCAAACTGTCCTTTGGACATTCTACTGCGTGCACCTTGACTCTGTAGTCAGTTCACACTGGAAGAATTAGCTGGGAAATTTCTGTAGAGCCCTCAATTGAGGGATATTTAATTATTTGGCATATGTATTGCAGTGCTTTAATTTATTTCATCTATAACCTGCTTTTATTACTTATCTTTTATTGGGCTGGAACACAAAAAGGCACAAGTCTATAGTGTACTTCAAAGCATAACCAATTAATCGATTAGAAAATTTTCATTTCTTTCTCAAAAATTCATCTATTACAGTGCTATTGTTTTTAATTAATTTTCATATCTAGGGATATGAAATTAAACCAGTGAAAGGTGAATGTTGTGGAAGATGTGTGCAGACCAAGTGTATTATCAATACAGCAAACAATGCTGAGCTCATCTTGAGTGTAAGTATGCTCTACATTCTGTGTCTCTACTAAATCTGTTTCAGAAGGGGAGCATCTTCTTGCCAGAGATCAGGTTTAGTGTAAGTTTGCACCGGAAAAACCGAAGACTAATCTAAAGCAAAACCTATCTACAATTTTTTGACCTGAAGGCAGGTCTCATGAAATCAAATTTTCTGGAAAGTTCTTCCTGGAATTACAAATCCAATACCATTGGAAGGGATTTTCATCCAAAGTCTGGAAGCTTGGGCTTGTCTGTGTTATTTGATTTCTGTATACAGAAAAATGCTAGTAAAGCCTGAATATGGACAATTTAATTGCCCCGTAGGTTGGAAATTTAGAGCTGTTCTTAATTGACATGTAATAGTCTAGCTTTCACAAGGCAAAATCCATTGGTATGGATGATTTTTTAAGGTACTCTACATATTTCAGAAATATTTTTCTTTCTCAAAGAAAATCCCATGTAAAACTGAAGATTCTGTCCACCTATGGCATATTGCAGTACATGTAATAATCTGGATCTGAAATGTCTGTTAACCTAAAAATAATTGACTGGGAAACAAGAGGAAAGTCATTGTCAGAGGAAAATAAAATATCTGTCTGAGCTCTCTTCAGCTTTTCTTATTACATTTTGTATTTTGCTTGCAGCCTGGAGAGTTTAAAAATGATCCTACCAACAACTGCACCATTTATAGCTGTGTAGATGTCCGTGATCAGCTTATCGCTTCCACATCTGAGATTACCTGTCCAGCATTTAATGAGGAGAGCTGCAAACCTGTAAGTAAAAATAGAATATTCACCCTCTACTCCATATATAGATTACCTCAGTTTAGTTCAGCCATCTAAGTAAGAAAAAAATTAAAACTCTGATGATGCTTCATCAGAGTTTCTCAGTCCTAAAGTTTCTAATGCATCCATGCACAGCCCGATGCAGTGTATAAAAGAAGACATCTGGGTGAGGATTCAAGGCTTATAACTGGTAACTGTGTCTCAGTAGCCAAAATATTGGTCAGCACTGAGATACTAAGTCTTTACTGAATGCTTAGTTTGGGATCATATCTCAACAAGAACCATGTTTTCTTGAATGTTAAGGGAACACAGGCTGTTCAGTCAGTAGGCTGCCAGTAACACCATGCATACTCCCCGTTCAAATCACAGAAGACTCCAAGAAAGCATTTGTTGGAACTGTTTCTGAGGAAAAATGACATGATGTTAACTGTAGATTTCCTTCAAAGAATTAGTTTTATTTTCACAATTCTTTTGTAAATTGATAGATTTCAAGTCTGGAAAAGACCATTATCTTTAATTATTGGATAAATGCTAGTTTTCACTGGTTATTTCCTGTCATTGATGAATTGCTCTCCTTAGTTATTGGGCTAAAAGCCTCTTTAAATACAGGGAAATAAAACAATATAATTTTTTTTCTGTTTCTTTGTTCTTTTAGGGAACTATCTCATTCTTACCTAATGGTTGCTGCAAGACCTGTAAGTATGCCAGTGTATCTGAATCAACAATACAGAGAATGAATTGCCTTCTTAACTCAAACCATTTTCCAGCCATAGAGGCTGATATGTTTGTATTTAAATAGGTACTTTTGTATTTATATTAGTTATTCCAAGCATTCACTATCCAATCTCTCTGTATTTCTATTTCACTTCAAGTATTTTTTGATCTTTCCCTATAGGTGCACCTGTGGATAGTCGTACACCGTGCTCTGTCCGTCAGAGAGAAGACTTTATTGTCTATAAAGGCTGCCGTTCTGTGGACAGAGTTGTCATGACTGAATGTGAAGGAACATGTGGAACCTTCTCGCTGTAAGTACACTTATCAGACCATGAGGTTTAAATTCTGTTGGCATTGAGCTTGTTTATATGAAAGGAACAATAAATAGGCAGGCTACAGAATGGTAGAAGACCTGGGCATGTCTGCTCCCAGAATCATAGACACAAAATTGTGAAATCTGTGAGCGGACAGTTGATTTGTCTTAATACAAAGCAGAAAGTGCGTCAAATTGCCTTGGGATTCAGATAGCTATGAAAAGGTGTATTTGTCCAGGAAGAGCTGCCTTGTCTGTCATTTGTGTCAGACAACTTTTGCTAGAAATCATCATAAAAGAACAAGGACTATTTCCTATAATGGGAATGAGCCCAGAGAGCGGCCAGATTGGATGCTCATAAGCTCAAAAGCTGCTTCTCAATAGTTAACATCTAAAATTAAATACACATAGATATTTTAAAGGAAGATTTAAACATGTATAATTTTTATACAGTAAATAAATTAGAAAACTAATACTTTAGGGCTGATGTTAGATTTTGACTGTACATGTTTCTCTGAAATGAGAAAATATACAAAAAAGTGGGTACAAGTGACTAGTAGGACACCTGGTAGTGAGATATTAAAACACTGGAAAAGAGAAGTCTAACTCCCAAAGAAACTGTCACTTGCTGCCTGTCACTGATTGTGCCACAGGGCACCTTACATGGGAGAAAGATGATCTTTAGTGTCACACAGAACTCTGATTGTCCGGGGAGTTTATTAGCGTTTTGAAATATCTTATCATCTTAGGGTCTTTCTGTAGTTGCCTTTGCACGCAAATACAAGAAAAAGATGGATCTTGACACAGTCCATAACCTGATATAGACATATTCTGCAGGTTAGGAATGGTGCTTGGGAAGATATTGAATGCACAGCTGCAAAAAATACTTTACTGAGATAGGAACAGAAAGAGCTGCTCCTTCCCCTTCCTCTTAACACTGCCCTGACTGGGTTATGCATTTGATTCGTGTGATGCAACTGCAGCACTTGTAGCCAATTGATTGGTGTGATGCCATTTTAAATGGCATTGTAGCCCTTTGTCTATGCAGTTTTCTTATTCAGGTCAGGGCTTTGTCTCCCCTTAACTGTTGATCTGGTGTATTTAACATCCATCAGTGCTGGGCTTATCAGAAGGATCTAAGGAAGCTGATCTAGAACTCACTAGGGGTTTTTTTTCATTTGTTTTCCAAAAAGGTGCAACAAACTTTAAAAGCCTATTATAATCACTGTTCTGTCAGATGAGCTTAGCACTTTCATTAGCTACAACTGTAGCTCTTCTCATCAGTTCTGTACCTGATTTCACCCTTTCCTTCTGTATGTTGGCTTCTGGCACTGAGTAATTTTGCCATTTTCTATTTTAATAGGTACTCTGCTGAGGCCAATTCTATGGACCACAGCTGTTCCTGCTGTAGAGAAACAGCAACTACTGAGAAGCATGTGGTACTGAAATGCCCCAATGGGCACTCAATTTCACATAAGTATATGTACGTGGAAAGCTGCAGCTGTCAAGACACTGAATGCAGCAACTCAGGATCCAATGAGTCGCGGAACAGAGAAGAAAATGACCGGGCAAGCTCTCTGAACCGTATCAAGAGGGCCATCAGCTTAACATCAAAGTGAAGGCAGAAAAAAACTAGAAGCACTTGACTGAAAAGACTGTGCACCATCTTATCTTCCTTGACTCCATTTGAACTTTGCTTTTCCCAGTTACTGTATCCTGTCTGCTATCTGATTAATTTGAACAGTGCTCTATTTATTTGTGACAAAATAAGAACACAAATTTATATTCTTCCAAGTGCACAGCCTTTTGGGTCCTTTTACAATCTGCTTATTTTCTCTACATGATTAAAAGCACATTTCAAAAAACATGGCTTTTGTACTTATTTACATACTGACTTGATGAGTCTGAGCTTGAAAAGTTCTTTTTCAAGTTATAGGAAGTCAAGTGATATATATCCCAAATTTTTGAGGCATCTATTTTGGGTCATTGAAAACTGAAATATCAATGTTTAAGGTGGGAGAGAAGTTGATTCTGTCTGCCAGAACAAAGCTAACGATGAATAGCTATCATGAAGTGATTCAGATGACTTGGAGAAACTTCTAGTTCAGCACCAGATCTTATCGTAGCATAGCTGTGTATGTTGGAATTGTCTCAGTTCATCACAATGATGTATTTTCACTAAAAATTTAGTCCCTCAGCTATGTCATATTCACATATGTTCATTCACAGTGCTTTCAGGATGTATAGTTAATACTATAGTAAGAGCTCTCCAAAATCCAAGTTTGCAAAACAGATGTCTATCTCTAAGCTAGTAACCCAAGGCTTCCTCTACAGCAAATGGAGAGCAATAGCCATTTTTGACATTTGTTTCACAACCAAGAGTACCTCCAAACGAGGTTAGCTGAATTGCATTCAAAAGTGCATGTTTATCTGATCTGATATTATTGTAAAGGGAGCTGAAGCAGATTAGCCAGAGGGTGTTCATCTTTTGAATCATCTGAAGTACAACAGGTAAACCACGCCTGTTACGTGGGAAAAAAGGGGGTTTGGTATTATTTTGTCTCTGTTCATGAGTGCTTAATTGTGCTCTACCCTACTGAGAGTCTGAGCAACAACCAACCTCAGTAGTAGCATCTTTGCCACCAAAAGGGCTGGTGGCACCATTTTGTGCTACTATTAGCCTGTCAGATGTGCTGCAGCTTAGAGTGTAGACACTGATAGGAATGCACGAAAAACCCGAAACTCTGCATATTTTTCAACTTTACAATACTATAATTGGAGAGGTAATTTCTGTGGAGTTAGAGAGTTAGCTATCTAAGGAAGTTTTGTCAGTTTACAAAGCAAGCTCCAGAACTAATGAAACCTGCTTCAGTATGGGTTTCTAAAGATTTTTATCTCTACATTCATTATGAGATGTGACTGATATTTATTTTCTGGGGCATTTACAAAGTCACTCTCCTCTGTAGATTCTTTATTGTCTAACAATTTCTGTGCTGACACTACAGTCATACTTTTCCTCAAGTCTTTTGCAAAAACTGCTTTTCTGAAAATCTGTTGAGATTTAGCTGTCTTTGAAATTTTCATTTTTGCAGTTAAATTTGGCTGAAGTCAGAAAATAGCTTCTGGAGACAAACAGATACAAGATGTGATCAAATCTGCATTGCTTCTTAGGAAAAAGAAAATATTACTAGTCAGTAGTGGCATTTTGCTGCACACTGTATTTACACTGAAATCTAAAATCTCTCCTTCTTCATTCATTTGTCATTTGTTCTGTAGTTTGCACGGGCTCTTTCTGTCCCTTCTAGAGATGGGTGAACTACTTCTTTATAAGGAAGTTTAAGGATACTGTGTAAGGCAGTAAGGCTGCAGATTTTGGCTTCACCACTGCAGGGCAGTCTATGGTTAAGAATTGTAAAGTCACTTTAGACCAAAAAGCAAGCTGTCTTTAAGGAGAATTTGCTTTTCATCAAGAAAAGGGTTTTACCTCTGAGAAGAAGGGGAATGCTGGTGTTTCCCCACAGACATCTGCATGCTCTTAATAAGCACTGAAAAGAAATTATTCTAAAAGGCATTTATATGCATGCTCAGGGTGGTGTTTCTGGGTTATTGCAGCCCTTTCAGTTTTGGTGCTGGATCAGTGCTGGCCATAAGCAGGTTCCCAAGTGGATGCTGTCAGAGAATTCTTACAAGTGCTTGGCAGTTTGGGGTCAAACTGTACATGTCAAACCTCCACCCCTTTCTGCACTCTTAGTCACATTAGAAATTTGTGGTTCAGTTTGTGCCTGCTTTTCCAGTGGAACTAGATGACAAAACGGAACAGATGAAACTTTTTCCAGTGGAGAAATCCACAAAGAGTCTTTGGGAGAGAAAGGGAGGAGTACTACAAAGAGTAGTAGTGGCAGTGAGCAGCACTTTTGCTCCCCTCCACAACCCTCTTGGAAGTAAACGGAGGCCTGTACTGTCTCATCCCATGAGGCATTTTGTTTCTTAAGAGCTGTTGGATCTGCAAGTCACAAGCAGAGAAAAAAAACAGGGGGACAAACTAAAGAAATCTCTCTCATTGCTCTCTCTGAAAGGGCGATGTCAGCCCTTTAGGGACACGGAAGATATTGTGGAACCTTCTGATACTATTGTCTTCCAGGCAGGACCTGCTGCAAGGGACCCTGGCAACTTCATAAAAAGCATTAGTGCTGGAAGAGAATGGGCTTGACTCTCTCTCTCCTCAAAGACTGACTCCATTCTCCAGCAATTTCCTTCTCTTCTGGAGCCTACTGAAAAGGAAGAAGTAGCAAAAGCACCAAGTCATGTCTCCATGCCTGAGTCCTGTGTTCATCTCCTCTTAGACTTTTTGTCTAGCCCCCCGACTTTCATTGCTGACAAAGGATTTCTTTTTGGTTTGTTTCTTTTTCTTCATCTCCCAGTAGTTGGTAGTTTTGCCTTGAAAAATGAGGAAGCCTTCTTGGCAGGCAAGTGGGACTTCCAGCCACATAGCCTTTGAAGGCACTAAAAAACAGGGTCCCAGCTCTTGCTCTCCAAAGGTTGCTTGGTTTGGCCTCACTTTGTAATGTTGTCCCTAGGCATGAGATGAGCAGGGTTCCTCTAAATATGAGGTATGAACATGTCTGCAGGGCCCTTAAAGAAGTACTTGAAACTGCTGTGATGTTCTGGTGAACAAAACGAAATGAAACAAAACCAAAACAAATTGCCACCTTATTGCTGCTTCCCTGAAAGGAATGAAGAGCAGATATGGATGGACTGAAGATCCCCACTACAGGCTGGAGCTGGGATTTACCTGTAGCATACCTACTGCTCTGGTTGTCCTGGTTGAGATTTTGAGTTGTTGCCTCAGGGGCAGGCTTCTCTAAGGCAGCTGGAAGCTCAAGGAGATTTTTCCAGGCACCTGCAGCCTTACAGGAAGCTCCCCACAGTACAGAGCTATCTGTGGGAAACCACCACCAACTGCTGGAGCGAACCCAGATGGGGGGACTGAAGCTTGGGGAGGGTGCTGTTGCCACATGACAAAAAAGCACTGTAGCTGAGGGCCTCCAGTGCAGCTCACAACATATTTGCCCACTCTGACAGAAAAGATCCTCACCCAATTGCATTGTGGGCCACCTGGGGGTTCAGGGGTGGGAAATACACAAGTATTCCCTTAGACACACCCTGACCCTTCCTTATAGTAGGTTGCATGCTTCCCTGGAAGCAAGGAAATTGTGGAATGCACCTTATCTGTGGAATACATGAGTTTCAGTCCCAGTTTTAGTCTTCTTCTCCAAGATGGTTTGAATCTCAAACAATTTCTTTGTGGTTAGCTGGAGATGCACTAGAAATTCAGCGTGGTTCATATGAATCTACAGCGATGCAGTGAGAACATTCTTCTGGAGTTAGAAAGGAATTCTCAGAAGATTTGCTGATAAAGTGAGCACAGTTGTTTTATGGACTTTTACTAGACAAGTGTTTTGGGAATACCAGGGGCAGAAAGAAAAGTGCTCCTTAGCAATATGGAAAATCACTGCTGTTGCCTGAGGTCAGGCAGAAGGGATTTAGACGCGAGGGAAAAGGCCACATGCAGACCAAGAAGAACTCTCCCAAAAATTATGCAAGGTAGAGGTTTCTGATCTAATAACTGGCTTGCTCACTGATATAACTATGTAATATAATATTATTTTGTGCTGCAGGAGGGGAAGGGTAAGATAAAATTTGCAGTATGTTTACTCTTTGACTGTACTTTGCTAAACCACACTTCACTGAACTAAGCACATACAACTCTGCACATAAGCCCCAGTGAAAGGGCTTCAGCAAAGGCAAAGCCCTAAGTAAATAATCATGCAGTTACTGTGCTTGTTATACACTGTTTGCATTTGTCTAGAAAAGCAAACTCGGGTACTGGGAAAAGAGACAGAAATAGACTTACACAGTCTGAGATCATAGGAAAGAAAATTCTTTTGAGTTTTAGATCTGGCAAAAAATGAAATACATGTAAATAACTGTTTCATTGGTACACAATTTCTGAAATTTCATCTTCCAGCAGAAGTTCTGAGGGGTAGGACTTCAGTCCTACAAGTTCATCAAGATAAGCAGCCCTCTTCCAGGGCAAAATTTCCTAAATTAATTGAATCTTCTCAGGCTACCACAAACAACTATGTTCTTAACTGGCAACCTCCCAGACTAAGGTCCAATGAGGCTACATAAGCCATATTCCCATCACTAATGTAGAAAGTCCAGTAAGTTCTTTTGCAGCACCACCCTTTTAAAATGTCATGTTCAAACTGAATGTCCTTTAGTGTTTCAGTTTTTCAGCAGTCAGATGTGAAATGCTTGAATTCCTTTCACAAACTTGTCTCTAGAATACTGGAAAACACCACTGTAATATTTTTATGATCCCAAGACTTTGAGAAAACTACCAAAGAGTAGAACTCAGAATATATTTTTGATATTGCTTTAGTGCAACAGCTTCCAGATCACAATATCTTTCTGCTTCAGAGTGGTTGAAAGACAGGAAACACTTTATGTTGCCTTTTGCTACTCTTTTGGCTGGCCTCCTCTCCACATTTGACAGAGAGGTGGGTTCTACCAGCTGCCATTGAGCTTCTCTAGTTCCAGGAAATCATGGATCTTCCAGTGATAAGTGCTCTTACAAAGAGTAGCTGGAAAAGATCATTCTGGAAGTTTGTTCCTGGTCATATTATATGAAATATTTGAATAGTGAAAACCTTCTCATTTGCTGTGAAGGTTGAACAGAAAAGCTGGTCATGAGAGCTAATTCAATTAGTCACACAAATACTAATTTCCATACATAGAAGAAGCTTCCTCCTCACTATATCAAGGCATAAGTCTGACATAATGATAAGAAAAACTTAATAGGTTTTCAAATGGTCAAAGATTAGTATGTATGTGGAGAGCAAGCTGGGCAAGAAACCTCAGATACTAAGTGAAACAACAAACATACAGCTACCCTACTTGATAGAAATCAAGAAGAGATAAAGTATAGCAGAGCTGGAGTTGAGAAGGAGCACCTGCACTTCATGCAACTCTCTTTCAAACAGTAACAAAAGGCAACAGGAACAGTGATCAAGGAATGTGGCTTTACACAGTGCCTGTGACCTGACACAGCAGTTAAATTTCAATAGCCTGTCCCTTTGGACTAATGTAGCTGAGCATTTCTTGCCCTTTGTTTGCAGAATCCATGGGAGGTGTATGATCATTCTTCTCCTTAAAAACATGTGGAGTCTGAGCAAAACAGCACACTAAGGGCAGCTAGTTCTTGGATAGCCTAGTTCTACCTTCTGCAGAGGCCTAGGGAAAGAGTCTGTCCCCATTTCCCTTGGTTTTCCTCTTTCTGGGTAGACATTCGGGTTTAAAAGAAACTTGGTGTTCACCCACCTACAAAACTACTTTGGCTTTAGTCGCTACAGCATTCAAGGGAAGGCAACCTCTGAAACTTGGATGACATAGGGAAGTTAGCTGCCTAATGCAAAATATTACAGTTTATGCTGGAAGGGTCACAATCTCATAAATCCAGCAGATATGCTCTGGTGGAGTTTTATATCAGGCCCTTAACAGAGACATAGGCTAAGTCGAATTTAGGAAAAAAACAGGCCAAGTTTGCTTAGCTTCCCACCTCAACTTGTCCTCTGCCCCATCTCTCAGCCTTTCTTTTGGCTTGCAGTAACTTTCAGTCATGGTGAACGTGGTTACTGGCTATGTAATTTCATGTAATTTCAGGGTTATAGAGACTTCTGTATTAAGTATGCAGTGGCCTCTTCTGAATTATCTTGGCACTCATTAAATAAGAAATTGTTTTTTTAAAAAGAGGTGGAATCTGCTGGAGTCTAAACCCCATAAAGCTCTAATTATTATAGCAGAAAGTTCACATCCTTCCCCACAAGGGGCCCTGAGCTCCCGTTGTTCTGCTACTCCATACTTTTCATCAGGAAGGTTATTTAAAGAAAAATCTTTCAAGTAGAAAATCTCGAGGGCCCAACCTCCTGATGAGATGTCTTTCTATGCAGGGAGTCTTTCTTACGTGAGGAAGTGCCAATAGGTCAAAGAGACCTGTGTGCATGAACACCAACCAGCCGTGTCATTACTCCTTGTACGTGGATTTTGAAAGATCTACATCTTCTTTAAAAGAAATAAATAACAAAACAGCAAAGAACAGCTGAACTCTTTCCTTGCAAACAGGAATAACTAATGTCCTCAATTATTTCACAAAAAGTCAAGGAGCCCTGTGGTGAGATAGAGAGGTTAAGGAGCTTTGTGTTCTAAGGCAAAATGTAAGAAAACATCCAACCATCTCCTATTTAAATTAAAATACTGAAGGCATTCTTCACGTATTTTAATGGGCAATTGATAACGGAGATCCATTCCGTCCTTTTCCCCTGCCTGCTACAGATCATCACTTTATGCCTACTGACAGCTGTTTTAAACTGAATGGTAGACATAAATCTGATGGATCAAATAAATCTCTAATGTAAATTTTCTAAATTCTATAGTATCCTACAGAGGATAAAAATGTAATCCTTGTTGTTTTGAAAACTACTGGCAATTTAGAATGCACAAATGGTTGTCATAACTATCAGTTATGTAAAATATTTTGCCAGATTCACTTCAGATTTTTTTTTATCATGTGGATTATTGGCACAAGAGGGCTTGACACCAAATCCAAATGAATTGTTTTCCTGTCTAACGTTACTTTGTTCATGAATCATGCATCATTTCTTTAAAGTTATTATCTAGTCAGTGCTTGTAAAATATCATTTTATAGTGGATGCTCATTCTAAGAAGCAATACCAGCTTTGCCTGAAATGAAGTGGAATATGAGAGGATTTCAAAGCTGAACCCCACCAGTGTTTGGACAGACCCAGGATGGCCTTAATGCTTTACAGTACGTATTGAATCAGCTTTTGACAGAAGGAACTTATACAAATGCAAGACTTCAGTACAGTGGCTGGATATTAATCCACCCAATGTCCCCTTTTTGAGTGCCTCTTTACCAAATTTGTAGCAAAAAATATGAGATATGAGTCACTGGTGTATTACATTAGCTTCATGATGGTTTATCTTCAGTGAGTCAGTGGTGATAAAGAAGCTGAGTTAATATTTACCTATTGTATTTACTAAAATCACCTACCCTTTAATGACAAATGATCCATGAAATGGGCGGTAGAGGGGCCAAGAGGAATTGTTCTTTTTGGTAATACAGTTGCAAAAGAGGGAAGGCCTCTTATGCCACAGGGTCCAATGAAGGGAAGAGTTATTAATCCCAGTATGTCACTGCAGGGGCAATAGTTATAACTTGCATGCCAGCATAGCAATGATTCAGTGGTAAGTGATCAACATAGTCTACAAGTTCCCTGTCAGTCTGAATTTCCTTATGAAATGCTTCCATGTATTTCTTCTGAAAATCTCAGTGTTGCCGCACTTGAATATAAAAACTTCATTTGAATGCAAATATCTTTCCCTTGTCAGTAGCCCTGAAATCATTGCAGGAGAGTGAAGCACCCAGTGATTTCTAAGGAGTGTAGCCTGCAGTATCTGTGGAGAAGCTAGAAGCAGCAGCTCTGGTTAGTCACTTACAGGAACTCTGCTCCCCAGGAAATGGCAAAGGAATGGCAAAAATGACAGAAGAGACAAGCAGAGGTAAGAAATTGGCTAGGTACAAGAGCGAGACAATTGGATTTCCTGTTTCTCGGAGTAGCAAGAGTTGTGCTCTTACTTTCCTCAGAGGAGGATCCCAGATGACTGATATTACTTTCTCTGCTGAGTAGAGCATAAGTGGATGTTGGTTCGATGAATTGTTTTATTCTGTTTGTTCACTGAACACAGTTTTGACCTGTGTTTTTCATGCTCTTCCCAGGCCCCTAAGTGCTAAGTGGGGCTTGCAGGAGGAAATCATGTCTTTTGAGCCACCCCACATGTAGAGTGAAAAGGGCTAGGAGTTGCAGTGGTCAACCTCACTATGTCTTTGTCATCAAAGGACTACTCCAACTTGAAGGTACCTTGGACAAGTAGTTAATAGGTGGTTCCTGCTGCTTTTGTGCTTCTCAGTGGGAATAAAGTGATTTTTTCTAGGGTCAGGAATCATACTCCTAGAGTCTGATTGTTCTTTCTGCTCTCATACTAAAATGAATGAAATGGGTGCCTTGATTGCCTGGGTTGGATTGCAAAATGAAGGGGACCATGATTAAAAAAAATATGGACTGTATTTCAGCAGAGTTCTGCATTTGGATTTTGACACTAGATTTGATTTTGAAAAAATAATGGCTTTTGGCTTTCCATTTTTATCCTCAACTAAGCTCGCTTAGTCTGTGCCTGTGGTCTACTGACCTATGTGCTTTTCCTCCTGGGCTTCACAGCCCTTTCCCACACTTGACATTAGCCTTGACCTATGGCCTAAACAAGAACTCAGTTTGAAAGTTACTGTGAGAAACTGCTGAACTTGAGTGTTAGTGTTGCACTGTATTTGATTTCAGATCATCCTCATACCTACAATGTCACATTGTCACAGGTTTATCCACTAGATGTTGTCCTGCTTTACTTTGTACCTACTTGGATGGAGATCAGTAGGAAAAATGTGTTATGATTAAAAGGAAAAGCAGCACAAGTCCATTACTTCCATCCCCAGTGCCATAAAGCCTGTTAGTTCTGTATTCCAGCCAAAATGGCAGGGCTTCAAGAACAGACTTTGCCTTCCAGTAGCGCCCTGCCTCAAATGGGACTGACAATGGAATTAATGGGACATGGACAGTGGCAAAGGGGTAACATGAACTCATGTTTCATGTACTGCACAATGCTCTTGCCAGCTACTGCTGGATTTCCTTTGGAGCAATAGCAGCAGCAAATCTTCATCTGGAAGACGTTTGCACCTGCAGTTCTGTAAGCTACTTCATAACTGTGTGGGGGCAGCAGCTGAAAGAAGCAGTGGGATGACTTTGGTTCGCTCAACTTTGTGAATAGCAGAAAGCCTGGTAAAGCAGGAAGCAAGAAGTTGTTCTTAAGAGCCAACTTTCTGTCTGCCAGCCAGATATAAGGGCTTGCATATTCCCAGGTGGGTGCATTGACAGACTCAACCTGTGGCCTTGCAACCAGGGTGAAACCTATGTCCATCGTAAACTGGACTTGTGCCCACTTACTACTGGCAATCACTCTAGCATTAGGATATTCCCAAAGGAGTGTGGAGTAGCTGCAAGTGTGTTATCTGTGTTTGATTTGCTGGGACCAGGTGAGAGGCTTCCTCTCTGTCAAGAGCAGTTCCCCCACAGCATGGATGAGGTGAAGAAATGCTAGGTCAGCTTGTGTCAATCAAGCAAGTAAATTCCTAGAAGAGACTCTAAAATGACTGATATCAAATGTCTGTAACAGGATGTCCTGTAGTGGACTGCAGAGCTCATGACTGAGCCTACTGGCTATATTATGGGTATGTGATAGGGTGTTAAAGTGCTTTGATAGAACCAAGGGATGCTTTTGCAGGAGCATAACTTAGGAGGTGAAGGAATTAACTGTGATCTACATTTTGATGGGACTCAGGCACTGGTCCTTTACGATGGTTGGAGAAACCACAACCTCTGTGTGCATAAAGAGTAAAATAACTTTCCATGACTGACTGGTGTGATTAAATCCCATTAGTGCAGTACAGGTGAGAATTTTGCCCTTTGTGGACTAATGTTGTTCCTGTTTCTTGCAGCAGTAAGTCTCTGGCCATTTTTTGTAAGATATTTTGGATACACTTCTTAAAGGACAATGCCCTCCTGCCAAAAGATTTTGCTCTGGATAAACCCTACATTATGCTTGACCTTGCAGTTCTTTTTACTCGAATGTTTAGAAGCCATCACTAAGCTAGCAGAGGCAAGAAACACTTTTCCTTTAGCTGGGGGACTGCACTGATGTGCAAGCCAGAGAAAAACTGAAACAGGACAGTGACTGCTTGTAACTAAAAAGATGTCAAGAAAAAGAGAAACTAGTGTGGCCAAAGAAATAACGGCACTGTAGGAGGAGGATGGTGGGACCTATATGAAAAAATGGAAATTAGAAAAGGACAGCTCTCTTTCCCCACAGTGCAAGAGAGAACTGGATACCTTTCTTTTCTGAAAGACAGGAGGTTGCTGGTTGCTGATCATGAGCAACTGAAAGAAAATTTAATGAAGCTCCACCTTTCAGGGACCCTGCCATCAATGTTTTGTTCTCATGCCAAACTCCTGGACTATAAAAATCTGCCTATAAGCCAAGAAAAAACACTTCCCTGAAAGGATTTTCAAGTTACCACTCCAAGGCAAGATGGAAATAAAAAAGGGGAGATCATTTTGGATCTTCTGCCTGATCTGGAGTTGTTGCAAGGGCAAAGAACCCGTTCAGATAGGTAAGAAAAAATCTAATTTTCAGTTTACTTGCTGTCATATTGCTCTCCATAGGTGAAAAATAGAGGTGACAAGTGAAAATGTGTAACATATGTAAGAGCCGTAGACATGCCAGACACTGTTTAACATTGTACATTTTACTCCTTATTGTCAACCATTTAAATATTTTACTTTTTTTTCTTTCATTACTAGGTAGTGTGTCAACTGTTTTAGGTTCTAAGGGGCTAATCTCTATGAGGAGACCCTCTGGATGCAGTTTGCATCACAAAAAAGAAAAAAAAAAGTAGTGACACCCTTTTCAACATATTTCACGTGTTCTTTTTAGAGAAGAACTATGTATCATAAGGCCAGTTAGGCCTGATTGACCAGTATGAAATGCTGCATTAAGAATAATCACACTTTCTGTGGTCTGCTACAGTTACCTCCTGGTTTGATTTTGAATGTCTTACACTTTTCCCAATTGCTTAAATACAAAAACAATTGATGTAACAGTTGTTGCTATCTTAGAAATTCTAGCAATTCCACTTCCAAGAATGACCAAACTTTCTCATTGCCCTCATTATTGTGTAGAAAAGTGCTAAATTGCCCTACTCCACTTTAGTGCCACAAAAACCTATGGGAAATAATAGTCCCTTTAAAAAGGGACTGTTTCTGTAAGGACATCTTGGCACTTGAGGTGGTGTCTCACATTTCTGACATTAAGATCTGAATTTCTCAGGTTTCCCCTGCTCATTCTTAGGCAGGAATATTTAATGATGCTTTAGAACTCACGGAGTACATTAATTTTTTATTACATTACTTTATTTGATCTATGATGGATGTTGTTATGTTGACATTCCTAAATGTGCTACTTAACCAGCACAAAGAAATTTGCCCGTTTTCATTTGTCATTCTTTCATATGGGCCTAGAAGGAACGCCAAACACATTTTGTAGCAAGCATACGTAATTTAATTCAGGTTAACTCATGCTGTCTTTGTGAAGCTCAGTGGTATGAAAACTACTTTCTGAAGTGATGTCTTATTTGCACTAAGAGTGCATACGTGTAGCTTTGACAGAGGTACAGCTTAGAGGTCCAAAGCATGAGTTTTGGTTGAGAAGCCAAAACAAGTAGCTCTGAGCTGACTGCTGAAGGTGGTAGCAGCCGCAACCATGAGATCAGCAGCTGCTGCTTTGCTGCAGAGTCAGCCGGCTGTGACATCTCACAGAAAGGACTCACTACAGGACTTTGGACTGAAGTTTTGCCTGTGTTAATAAGCAGCATTTCAAAGGTAGAAATAACACTTAGACATCCAGGATAGGATTCCCCTCACTTCACTTTAGATATTTACAGGGTAAATGTGTCTGCAATGTAAATATAGACACAATCTTTACAGGCAATTGAGACATGCATGTAGTTTTGAGCACCCTGTTAGCTAGATATGTAAGGTAGGGGAGCTGAACCTGTTCTGATTCTCGCCATTAACTTAAAGGAGCCAGGGCTAATCTGCTTACATTGAAGGTATTACTGCTATGGACTTCAAAAGCTCAGTGAGATGAAACATCTTCCCACAAGCTAGTATTTTCCTGGAGCTGTCATTTTTTGCCTTTGAAAATCTTTCCTTTAATGTTTTTTGTTTTGTTTGTTTGTTTGTTTGTTTTTTAAAAAAGGCAAAGCACCTAATATGGGGTGAATTTCTAAGCTCTCTTCCAATGACTTTTTCTTCAGTTCAGGTCTCTACTGTCGGCAGGAGTGAATGTGCCACCTGGGGCAATTTCCACTTTCATACATTTGACCATGTTAAGTTTACTTTTCCTGGAACCTGCACATATGTCTTCGCTTCACACTGCAATGACAGCTACCAGGACTTTAACATCCAGATCAGGCGCAGTGACAAGGATAGCTTCCTGATCTACTTCACTGTCACCATTGATGGAGTGATCCTGGAAGTCAAAGAGACAGGCATCACCGTGAATGGGAACAAGTGAGTTAACACTGTGCTGTTGTTTTCTTGTGCTGCATTTCTATTGCTATGTGTTAGCAAGAGGTGGTCTATCTAGAAAGTGGTCCTGTTCTGTAGAGGTGCAAGTGGCTGTGTGTGGTATGTTCATAGCTCTTTGAATAAGGTACTGTGAAGAGCCCAACCCATAGTGGTGGAGGAGGCAAGAAGCATTTAAACTACATCTCCCAAGGATCAACACCAAAACGTTAAGCAAAAGGCAATGTGTATGTTATAAAAACAGGTGTAGGTTTCCTTAATGTTGCTTTGATTTGGGAGGCAGGGATGGAGGAAGTGTATAAACTCCAACACTTTATTTATGGAAAGTTTAGATTTTGTGGAAGCTTTGTGTTTTCTTCTTTTCGATAAAAATTATTTCTGTGGTACTAACCCTACTGCTGTATGCTGCTATTCAGGAACAGACGGTCCTTTAAGGAAAAGTTTCCATTTCCAGGTAGACTAGTCTAGAAAATTGCACTGCTTTGCAGATCAGAACTTGCCCTAGGATCTTCCTATAAAAAACAGAGAATTTTCAGAAGTCAAAATCCACACCTTTAATTCTAATCCAAAATGAACCAGAAAACAAACTGAAAACAGAAGGATAAAAATACTCCATAAGTAAAAAGTCATATGCAACAGTAGCTGAAAGCTGGGCACAGTTTTAAGGGCAGTCCTCATGAGAAGTGCAGAGTTCTGTTTCTAGCATACAATTATGAAGGGCAAAGGCAATCTTTGACCCTGGGAAAACCCCTCACAAGCTTCTTGGACAGAAAATTGTAAACATATGGGCCATCTTCTCAGCCTTGTCAGCCTTCTAGAAACAGCCAAATATAGAATAGCATCCATCACTCAGTTGTAATTATAGTACCAAAGGCCATATGTGTCTCCTAAATCAAAGGGACAAAACACTTAAATTTTAGACATCTTCTGAATTTCTATGTTTTTCAGACTGTGGAAAATGAACAGTAATTGTCTTGGTAAGATGGAAAACTAATATAGGTTGGAGTTGCATTGACACATGAGTAACAAAACAGAGATCTTTTCACATCTCTCTGAATCCCAAATGTCAAGGAAATCCTGGAGGGATGATAACCTCCAGTGTCCTTGTGTGAAGAGCCGTTTTCCCAACGTTGTCTTCTTTTTGCTTATAAACTTTTGGGTTAGGTCCTAGGATATGTAAACAGGCAGAGCTGCTTTGATATCAGTTCACTGGCTAATGTATCCTACAAATGTATCACAAAATACATTGTGTTGTGGATTAAGGTTAGTAAAAGGTCACAGTGGACAATGTGATCACACCTAAATTTAATGCATTGTGTGGATGAAGGCTGACCTTGAAAAGAGTGTTCCCACATCTTATTTAGTTCCTTTTGACTCTAGTTTTTCTTCCTATATTTCTGTGAGGATTTCATTTGTCTTTTTTTCAATGCAATTTGAAAATTTTTTTTCAATCCCATTTCCAGGATCCCCATGCCCTTCAGCTTGAAGAGCATCCTGATTGAGGACACCTGTGCTTATCTCCAAGTCACTTCCAAGCTGGGCCTGACACTCAAGTGGAACTGGGCTGACACTCTCCTAGTATGAACAGCCAGTTAGTTATTTTTTTCCTGGTGAAACTCATCAATGATGAAAAGCAGAGCTGGATGCAGGCACTCTGTTGTTATAAAAAATTGTGGAAGGGAGGGATCACTGAATCCATAAGGTGATAGGGAAATACCAAACTAAGCAATAGTTTCATTGGGCAGGGTCATGATGTCACAACCCCTAGGCATTTCCAGCTGATTTCTTGTGACCAAAGTTGCCACTGTTAACCCTGGATGTAACACATCTGTGGTTACTTCCTTGCTCCATGGGACACTGGTTGCAAAACAGATAGTCCCACCAGCTCTGACTTGTTATCCCCTGCCTCATCTTGCATGGGAAACTAATCTGTGTGTTCAGACCTTGACGTCCCTCATTCCAAAGCCATGCTATTGTGGGAATTCCTCTCTAGAGATCTACCCTGCAATATCATCTTCTTCAATAGTATATTTACAGTTTTGTATGTGAACACTTATCCTTCACAATCAGCACTGAGATTAACTAAATGGAAGTTGTGTGTCATGTTTTACAATTCAGAGAGATAGAGTGAGGGTAACAGGTGAATAGAGAGAAAAAATGTCAGGAAACAGGTGATAATGAAATTCAGGTTTAAACCTTAAATATTAGAGGCAGTACCTGTACATGACTGCAGAGTGGACACAATTTTAGGGTGACACACTTGTAGAAAAAGCACCACCTTTGTTTTGTGGACCAGAGTGATGTCAGTACTATCCTCCAAGCATTTAGGAGTCATTAAGAGCTGTAGTTTTATCTAATGTGCAAATCTGGATCTTTATTTCCCCTGAGTATGGGAAAAACAAGTAATGTTGGGGAGACCCATCCCTAGAAGTGCTATAAAGGTTTCCATTTACTCTATGGACTGGAAAAACCCTTAGATATGGCTAAAAGCTAACCAGAGGCTGCTTCTTTGCAGCAACCAGTATTAGAGCACAGTTATCTGACCTGCCCAGAGAGGAGCTGTGGTACCATGCAAGAGGTACAAAATATCTATATACCAGTGTTCTCTATACTGGGAGACACTGGTCAAGGATTAGTGGACTATCCAGCATGCTCCACTTAGCTCTTTAGTAGGCACAAATGACAGCTGCTGGAGGATTATCTTCCCATTTGAATTCAACCTGTCTATGGGTAAGTTTCATGAGAGGTTTGTAAAAGGAAAGGAGACTGCTGCAATTTGGGAATGAGCATTTCTGCACAAACCACTTTGTAACACGTGTTGCTGATGTGGGGAAGTCTTTTAAACTCTCTGTTTCCTGTTTTGTAGCTGGACCTGGAAGAAACGTATAAAGAGAAAGTATGTGGTCTGTGTGGGAACTATGATGGCAATGAAAAGAATGATTTGGTTTTGGATGGTAGGTCATAAACACAGCATATTCCACCCAGAGCAGACATCTTAATATATGACATGAAACTTGGTATCTCTATATTTAGCAGGGTTTCAGATTTCCTAACTGACACATGAACATCTCCATATACAGGAGTTGTATTTTAAGAGGTTCTGGGATGATTTGGGCTTCTCTGATGTTTTCAAACTTGCAAGAGTCTCAAACCTCTTTGACCCAAATTAATTGCTTGGCTATCAACGTTGCCAGGTTTCCCACGGGTATTAACATACTTAAGGAAATGCAGAAGTACATTTTCTGTTCTTCCATTTTAATCATTCCACATGTGATTATTTTTGCCTCTATAATGAAGTGAAAGCATCAGAGAAATCACAAGAGCTGTCACTGAGCATCTTTGAAGAAACTGTGGTGCCATCCACTGACACCTTCAGATATTGCAAATAGCTTAGGCTACAATCCTGCAGCAGGTTGTATGAGTGGAAAGAAGAGATATTAACTGCAGGACTGAAACCAAGGTAATAACCACACCCCTGCCTGTAATACCTGGGCTTCTTAAGTCACCAGAAAAATATTGTCATCTATCTCACCCATTCAGAAAGAATCCTGAGATTTGGTTAAAACTATCATTTGTAGTAGTGTATTTGAGAGTTGTTTTCATATTTTGTATGAAATTTTGGATGCATTTTAGTCATTTTTGTGCACTTTACTTCACAAGGGCAATAGGTAAAAATTAGACAGCTCAAATTTTTCTGAAGAAGCAGTTTTCTACTGAGAAGCAGTGCTCTAAGAAAACCAGACTCTTCTCGTATGCATCTTGTTCCACACATAACAGGTTCCTGCACCTGAGGACTATGTGGCCTCCACATTTTTCCTTCCTGCTCCTAATACAGCCTTCTCTCTGGGCTGAGTAGTCAGAATTCTATATACCTGTTCAGTCTAATATCCCCTGCATGTAAACGTTCAAAATTTCTCATTGCCTACAGTCTCCTTTCCCTTATCAGAGGAAAAATCCCATATCTGCATGAAGTAGCTCTTCTTGCAACTTTGTTCTTTTATTCTTTAATGTCAATTGGGATCCTTGGAAAATCACATGGCTCCAACAGGTCTGAGCTTTAAAAGACCTCCTGTTTCCAAAAACAGTAGTGGTAAAGAGCTTGAAAACAATGCTTTTGTGGAAATAGTTAATAGTTAAGGAACTGAGTCAGTATAGGAAAATAGATCTGATCAGAATTCTGTCTAGTAAAGATTGGGGGGNATATTCTCCATAACATTTTACACTTTGTCAGAAAGATTTCTTACACCCAGGATCAAGTTTCTGGCAGAGTTTTGGGTAAATGCACCCCTCTAGCTAGTGTAATGGTTGCATACATATATTATGAGCCTGTCTTCCTCCTGCTCCCTCTTTCCATCTTCTCTAAGCTGTAAAAGGTAGATTTCCAGTTATTACAAACGTACACACCTAAGGCTTTACATTAGGTTCTGATAGTAGACGGCAAGTTAAAATGTATGACTATTATACATACAAATACAAAACTTTGTAGGACCAAATACATCGTTGACAAACAGAAGTCTTTGGAAATTATGAGACGCAATAGGAAGGTCAAGAGTCTCATGTGATTTTAAATGCCCAGTCTGACAGCAGGCACTGATACAAGTGTGCCAGGCTCCTGTCTCTAGCTCAACAGAAGTCATCTGCTATAATATGGGTTCTGGTTAAATTTGGGCATTTGGTGAAGTGCATACTGCCTTAGACCCCAAAGATTAAGTGCACCTTTTTAGCCCATTACCTGATCTAAAGAATTGCAGGTAGTTACTGAGATGCATCTGGGGATTTTGCAGGGTACAAAATGCATCCGAGACAGTTTGGGAACTTCCACAAAGTAGAGGATCCATCACAAAAATGTGCTGATGTGAGTCCAGATGACCACACTGGAAGACATCCTAGAAGGAAAGACAATAGATGCAGTATATATGTAAGTATGTATGACCAAGAAGTATAAACCCTCCTGAATTATAGCACTGAAAAGACTGTTGAAAAAAGTGTTAATTACATAGCATGCACTAAACTGAATTTTTCAGGACTCTACATATGAATTTGAGCAAAATGCTGATCTTATTGCTGAAAGAATATGGTATAATACCGGTAAAGAAATAGATAGTGGGAAAATGCATGATGAAATGACAGCTTCCAGTCCAAGAAAAAGGACTTCATGACAGAAAGTTAGACTGGATAATCTCATGAGGTCCCTTCCAACTTGAATTATCCTATGACCCTGAAAAGTGATAAAATGTCAAGTATTGCTTTTCTTTTTTTCTTCTTTTTTTTTTAACAGAAAAAAAGATGCAAGAAACTTATGTCTCGTTTTGGAAACTGCCCCAAAGTGGTTGCATTCGATGACTACGTAGAGACCTGTGCTGAAGATATGTGTCACTGTGCAGTGAACTCTTCTCACTCTGACCTGGTTTCCAGCTGCGTATGCAGCACTTTAAACCAGTACTCTCGAGACTGTGTCCTGAGGAAGGGAGACCCCGGGGAATGGAGAACCAAAGAACTCTGCTGTAAGTAACTACTGCTCTGGAGATTTCTTTCAGGTTAGACATTTATGCAAGTATTCTGGTATACAGTTTGCTCTAGTGGAGCAAAGCTAGAAGCTCTCTTAACTATTGTGAATCCATCTGTAGAAGTAGTTTGCCAGAAACCTTGTTAGTGGAAAAGTTTCTAGAAATTTAACTTGATTTTTCCTCTTAAATTAGAACTATAGCTTGATATTGCCTCCCTCCTTCGTACGACTAAGTTTTCTCCAATTCTCTTTTGGAATGTTATCAGGCACAATTAACTCATAGACAGCCTCATTTCAAGTGTTCACAGCTAGACAGAAGTACTTACTGAGAAACATCATATGTTTGTACTTAGTTTATCCTGTGTTTTCGTAGCCAGTAGTCCAGCTACTGAGCAGGAAATCCAGGGGGAAGGCTACAGCTAGTTCATCCAATCTCCTGCTGGGGGTGCCACACTGCCATAATGCCTGATGCTTCAGGCAAAAATAAACTATTATGACTCCATAAATGATTCTGGTGTTCTTTCCTTGTATCATTACTTCAGCCAACCTTAAGCTAGTAAGATAATGTAAGATAGCTCATATTTCCCAGAAGTCCAGTTTTGTCCAAAGATAAAGTAAAAGTGGCCATAAAAATTTCTTTTAGAGGTTAAATAAACATGACATATCTGGATAGAAGGTCTTGCAAACAAGATATGGAGGAAAGGAGGAAGAAGGAGTTAGGTAGTGATACAATGATTCTTTCTTCCTTAAAAGTACATCATTAACATACTCCATTTTCACTTGGTCTTGCAGATCAGGAATGCCCAAACAACATGGAGTATATGGAATGTGGAAACTCCTGTGCTGATACCTGTGCAGATCCAGAAAGGAGCAAGATTTGTAAAGCCCCATGTACAGATGGCTGTTTCTGTCCTCCTGGTAAGGCAGTTCGCTTCTCCCAGTGATCACACACATCAGGGGACAAAGAGGGAGGTTGCTCCCTTTCTTTAACATTTTACACAACAAATGAACTTTTTCTTTCAGTATAATTTAAAAACCTTTTATTTGGAAGAACCAGGTCTCCAAAGATTCAAGATCCTGACACTATAGGAAGAAAGGGAAAGATTATGCATATGTAGAAAGAGGAGAGGTGTTCTCTAGACAGTAAGAATAAAGATGTCTGGTGAGGTGCCTCCCTGCTGTGAGGCTAAATCTTGATGTTGCTAAAGTGACACATAACATAAGTGCATTTCCAGGTATGTGCACGTGTAAGTTTACACATGAAATAGAGTCTGAGGTTATAGATTCAGTATTAGAAAAAGATGGAAACTGGCTTGCATCCTTGCAATCTGGCACTTGATAATCCTGTGACAGTGGAAAAATTTCATAACAGTAAATATTCTTTGAGTTTTGCACTGCTTTCATTTGAGCTCTAGTAAGAAAAATTTCCCATCTGTTAATCCCATCTGAAAGGGCCTGGTGTGGTGTTTTCCTTACAAGTATCCCATTCATTTAAAGAAATACTCCAGAGTTTTTTCCTTACTCTAATCTGCCCAGACTCCCCAAAGGAATATTAACTAGCCAATGTATCTGAACAGGAACTATCCTTGATGACCTCGGTGGCAAGAAATGCATCCCCAGAGACAGCTGTCCCTGTATGTTTCAAGGCAAAGTCTACTCATCTGGAGGAACTTACTCCACTCCCTGCCAAAACTGGTACTGTTGCCATCCTGATTGTACTAACAAGGCAGAAGTATTTATTTCTGAGCACTGATGAGTTGCATTTTGTACTTTTCTCATTCCCCCACACACACCTTTTTCTGACATTTGTCTTAAATACCAGTGCAAAGCTTGGGTCTGAATTTCAACAGTACAGGAAAACTTACAGGTAGTCCTCAACCTCACATAGTTATTACCAACCTCACTTGAAACTGGGTGCAAAAAAATGAGCTCAAGATTTCATAATACAGAAAAATGAGACTTTTTGCAGATTAATGCAAAGGCATTGGTCACTAGAGTGAGCTAATAAGTGACATTTCCAGCCACCTCTGGATCTACAAAGTCCGTTTAAAGGCCTGGATCTCAAAACCCCTGATCCTTGAGAATCATTTGATCTAGAAAAAAGCTGGTAGCTTGAACCCATCTCCATTCTGCACTAGTGAAAGGTGAATAATATAAAATACCTTAGGTATATTATTCTCCAAACAGTTTTATTCCTTGCTCTGATACCCATCTAGTGAACGAACAGTTGTGTGTGTTATTTGAGCTCCTGTGACACAGCATCATTTCTTGACCATAGGCCTGACCCTTACTTTAAGGAGGAATTAAATGTGTTGTAATACATGATGGGCTGGGCCAGATGTTCTGCAAATCCTTTTGGATTATTATTTCCTGCAATTTTGAGTAACTGAACTTAACGAGCTTTGGGTGGTTCCCATCTAGCTACATCCTCCCTTATTCCTCTCAAAGCCTGAACCTATGTGGCGGAACAGTTTTCCTCTTGTGTGTTCAGGTGTCAGAACTGTAATTTCTCATTATCTCAGGTCCTCCTCAATTAGCTGTTGAAATGTTGAATCAGTGACTTGCTGAAGAGTTGCATCAGTAGCACAAAACATTGCAAGATCCTGTTTGGAGCTCTCTTTTTCCTTAAAAACTCAAATAAACCACGTAGACACTAAAAAACCTTCCTTGCTTGACCTCATCTCTGTGAGGGAGATAGCTCAAAGCCCAGTGCAGCTCACTCTCTCATTGAGAGACATTCAATCGTCACAATTTAAGGGCCTAACAGAAAGTCTTCCCCCCACTAGGTTTTAATAAGACGAATAACGAGGTAAATAGAGTGTGCATTTGTGCAGATTTTAATAAGACAAATAACAAGGTAAATAGAGTGTGCATTTGTGCAGATTCAAATGGTGTATCACTTTGCTCCCTTAGAGCTCTGTTTGTTCTAACTGCTGTTTCTCGGGTTTTGCACAGTACTTGCAAAGGAGGCCACTGGAGCTGTATCTCTCTGCCCTGTTCAGGAAGCTGCCACATAGATGGAGGATTCCATATAACAACATTTGATAACAAGAGATTCAATTTTCATGGCAACTGTCATTATGTCTTAGCTAAGGTATGAGCAGTCTCCCATCTCACCCCTAAATCCCTTGAGTACCATGAAACATTAAACTGTAGTGGAGCTCCACATGACTTAATTCAATTAAAAGACACCAGTCCAGCAAAGCTCTTCAATGCATGCTCAGTCTTAGACTCCCTACATTTTCCAGTTTCCAGTGGATTGTGTGTCAGTTGCTGATGCTTAGCTTCAAAATTTTGCAACTTCAACATACTGGTACTTTTCTTAAAATGAAATAATATTCTTAATGGATATATTAGTGTAGATTCAAACATTTCTCCTCAAGTGTTCCTTGTTTCTGACTGTCAAAAGGATGTAGATGAGCAAAATTTTCTGCAAAAAGATTGAATATGACTGCCTGCAAATATAAGATCCACACAAGCTGACAGCAAGGATACAGAGTGCAGAGGAAAATTAGTGAATATTACTGATTTTGGCCGTAAATACACCATTTGCAGTTAGAGACCAAAAACCCCTATTCTTTCATTATTCCATCTTAGCCTTTCAGAGACACTTTTTCCTCTTCTAGCTCCCACACTGTAAGAATGTCTGCACATCTCGATTTTCATGTCTTTTCAGAACACTGATGACACAATTGTGGTGATTGGAGAGATCATTCAGTGTGGGACATCAAAGACAATGACTTGCTTAAAGAATGTATTAGTCACACTAGGAAAAACTGTGAGTAATTGCTTTTAGTAATTAATTGCCGCGTTCTGAGAGGGGGGAAGGAAACGTCCAAGCCGATGTAGGGTGAAGCTAGAACTAATTTAATCATGGAGCATGGGACAGGTATATCTTCCAGGAAGAAGCTTGGAAGGTGGGAGGAGTTAGGGGGCGGAACACGGCAAGGAGGGGATGGGTTTACAGGGAGTGAGGGGTATACAGACGGGGCTTGGCTAACTCCACATGATGACAATGGGATTAGCACATCAGCCAGACAGTAAAAGATTAGGGAATACACAATCAACAGGAAACCGATAGTTGGGTAACCACCACCCAAAAAACATAGAGAGGAGTATCTGTCTATCTAATACAATAAATCACTAACTATATTACAAAACAAATTTTAAAACATGAGCTTCTGAGTTCTGAGGTAGTTTTCAGTTTCTGGTGTTGTTCACTTGCTGGTCAGTGTCATCCACTCTAGGAAGGGGTCACTCTGGCTATTTTTATCATCCCTCAGGCAGGGTACCCCCACAATTAATGACACATAATAGGTCACTTTTATTTAGGTTCAAATACAGGATTTCTCTAACACAATGGATTCATTTTGGTCTGTTGCTGTCCTAAGACTGGAAGATTAATACCAGCAGATGATGCAGTGCTAGTGTTTGTTTGGCTTGTTTTATTAGAGTTATTTCCTTTAAATTTATTTTTTTTTATTCTGACTTTTTCATTTTCTTTAGAGGTAGATGTCTAAAAATTATCCTGGTCAACATTCCCTCTCTTTTTCATGACTTCAAACTTTTTTATTTGTTCCTGTTTGAAAGAGCAAGGTTTTTTACAAGAAAAGATCCCCTTTTTTTTACAGCAGTTCTGGGCCCTCAGGTTTTTCTTAATGCAAGGAGGGAAGTAGCGGAATTCTCCAAGTGAAGGCCAAAGGCTTTCAGTGAATATAATGGCATGATTCAAACTGAAATCAGAGGAAACTGAGTTAGGACTGGTATTTATGCTCTCCTATAGTTATACAGATCCATTCGGTCTACCTGGAATTTAGCTGGTGCGGTCCTAACCTTGTTAGGAGATTTGACATCCTAACCTACTTCTGTAGTCAATAAAGGAAGATGGACATCTCCAAAGGACAAGTCAGCCTGCCTCAAGTATGAGGTGTTCTTTTGAAGGGGCCTGTCTCCCTCCATTGAGTACTGAGGGAGTTTGAGTCAGATAGCTCTCATTTTGCATGTGTTACATTTCCAATGAGATGGACCCAAACCCACAAAGAACATCTCACTTGCAGTTCTTAAATAGGTGGCTCACATTTTAGGTATGTGAGAGCATTCAGTCAAAGCTGTTGCTTATGGGGAGGGTTTTTCATATCTTTTTATGGCCTATAGATTTTCTCTACATTATTTTATAGTGTGTGGACACTGAGTTGCATGAACCCCAGAGGCAATCAATTTTTGAAGACGCTACTCTTTAATGCTTAATGAAACTTTTGAGGTTGTTGTTGTCTGTCATACTACATCATTCACCACTGTGGGCTTTTTTCTTTTTCCCTGCAGACTATTAAAATATGTTCCTGTGGAAATATCTACATGGACAATTTCATTGTGAAGCTGCCAGTAAGAAAAGGTAAATGCCCTGCTTCACATCTACCTCTTCCTCAGAGCAGCCTACATCTATTTGCAGAGGGATTCCTGCTCCTTTCTTTGAAAAGAAGATGATCCTACTCATTGTAAAGTAGATACTAGGTCTGGGACTCCCTGGGAATTCCTGTGTTACACTGGATGCACTGGTAAATGGATATTCCTCTTTACTCATCTTCATAAATGTTTGCAAATGCATACAAGTTTTTTCTTTCTTTTTTTTCTTTCTTCTTTAGATGGCATCACCATCTTCAGACAATCTACGTTTTTCATCAAAATCCTGAGCTCAGCTGGAGTGCAGATCCGAGTGCAGATGAAACCTGTAATGCAGCTCTCCATAACAGTCGATCATTCTTTTCAGAATCGTACCTCTGGTGGGACACATCATCTTCTTTCAGTTTTCTCAAACTGAGTTATAGCTGCTTGTCTATCACTTAAGTGAACAAAATACTTGATTTTATATTGACTTTGGTATGTTAGAACTGCTGGTTAGATCTATAGATTTTCTGCAATAAAAAATAGGCTAAATGCTTCAATTTGCTGAAGAAAATTATGTAATTTCTGAGATGTTTTGTGTGTGCGGGTCTTTTAGACTTTCCTTGTTTCAAAAGTCCCATCAGAGACTTGTGAAATGCAGACAATGTGCTTGGTTTTGCCACCAATCTCCTGTTTACATAATTTAAGCTTTTTGTGCTTTTGTTTTCTATCTGTGAAATGGCATTACATCCTGTCTTTCAGACCCATTTTGTTTTTCTTTTGCCATTTCCTTTGCCTATAAACCTTTGGGGAATATAGTTCCCTGTCTGCCAGTGTTTACAGAAGTACATTTAAGTATCTTCCAATCTCTGTGCTATCACTAAGTGCTACTGTCATGAAGAAAAATAATAATTACACTGTAGAGGCAGGGTCCTAGCTGATTTGTGGGAACATCAGGAAGTCTCTGAAGGAAAATGGATTTCTCTCAGGCAAGGTCCATTATAGAGCTAAGAGTGTTCATTTAGAAGCTGTTTCTTTTTCCATGCATGTAGTGATTTCTTCTTTTCTTTGCTTTTTGCCTTCCCTCCACCCCCCACAAGGTCTTTGTGGCAATTTCAATAACATCCAGACTGATGACTTCAGAACAGCCACTGGAGCTGTGGAAGATTCAGCTTCTGCTTTTGGCAACTCTTGGAAAACTCGGGCCAGCTGCTTTGATGTTGAGGACAGCTTTGAAGATCCTTGTTCAAACAGTGTGGATAAAGGTACCAGGCTTTTAATCCCTGGTTTATCAGTGCTAAATAATTTTCACATGATGGATAATCAAAAAAGCTTTAGAAATTCCATAAACATCAAAACCCATTGCCTTTGAGGCTATTACTAGAGAGGACACATTGGGTTTTGCAGGTCTTTAAGATCACAGCTCTGCTTTTTAAAAAGAAACGGCACCATTGGAGAGGAAGAGCCAACACCTTCTTCACAGATGACTTGAAAAGCACACACAGCATCAATGAGAGCAATTTAGGTTTAAGGCAGAGCATACTTGCTTGTCAATATTTCAGCAAGTGCTTCATCTAATCTAGGTTGTTACAGCTGTGCTGAAGTCAAAAGGAAGAAGTTATCAGCAATACTGTAATAAAATAAAGTAAGCATTGTACTGCACTAGGTGCCCTGTCTGATTTCTCACTTTGGCTGGATCTGGATATATAGGGTTCAGACTGTGCTCTCCTAGGTATTGTCACACGTAATTAAAGCTACAACTCATAGCCACACAGCTCACTGATTAGTACATGCTACAAAAATTAACTGACCATAAAGAATTAGGAAAGTTTGATGGAAAATGAAAATGGGGAGATTTTGTAGATGTTCTGCAAACCCAGCTGCAGTAATAATGTTAATATTTGAAAGGTGAAACCTTCCTTTTACGAAGATGGCTTGTCACCCATCTGACTATGCTTATCACCTTGATATGTTAGTAACCTCTGTTTCCATAGAGCATTATCTAACACTTTTTCAGGTCATTCGAGTTTTGCGTAGTACCAGGTAAGAATATTGATGCAGATAGTAATGTGATTTAAGTGACTAAAGACAATATTCTTCCCCACTTCAGAAAAATTTGCCCAGCACTGGTGTGCTCTTCTGTCTAATACAAGCAGTGTGTTTGCTGCATGCCATCCTGTTGTAGACCCTTCTGTGTACATCAAGGTAAGGAACTGGTCTAAATGGGTCATTTAATCCATTCCAGGGACTGATCTGCCAAGAAGGTGGCCTGGCCTAGGAGTGAAATAGATTACAGTAGTGCTGGTGGCCAGAGAAGTTGATTCTGATTAGAATAAAATAACAAAATGAGAGTTTATGCAAGATAAGATGGGTCTTTTTGGCAATTACTCTGAAAAAACAATTGAGTGACTGTCACCACTGACATCTGTTGCATGACCCGGAAGCAAAATAAAAAAAATTAGTTCAAGATTTCAAAGTTTCAAAGAGTGAAAACCATTCACTTTTTGAAAAGCAAAATCAGTGTTTCTGTGTGGAATTGAACTGAGGGTTTTTTCAGCTTCATGGATTCCCCCTGACTTGGTTTGAAGTCCACATCTAGGGAGAGAATATATACTATATTTACATTGTTTATATGTTATTTTTTGCCATGAAATCGTGTTAGTCTCCTTGTACTTAGAATGCATATAGCTGCCTGTATGTTCTCTTGGTGTGCAGCTCCATAATGCTTTTGAGGAAGCTGGCTGCGCTAGGGAGTTGCCACGTTTATGTGAATTGTAAAGAAGTTTCTGCAAAAACACATAAAGTCCATGTAGGGCGTGTGTGTCCTACAAATTACTGAGAAAATATCTGAGCCTGAAATTTTGCCCAAAATTTACAATGTCTTCAGTTATCTTTTCAAATACCACTTACGCTTTACTTCTCCCAGAGGAAAATACCTCTACTTGAAAATTCATGTAAACTATAAATAAAATAGGAATTTGCAATTTTCAATTAAGGAAAACTAATATGTAGTTTCTTATGGATATATCTGTTACTCCTTCTGATCCCATCAGATTTAAAAATATGATTCATGAAAGCATTTTCCACATCAGTAATGGCAGGATAGTTTCTATGCAGTATGATCCTACTGCTCTTGAGTGACTAGCTAAATCTCTGTTTTGTCCAGCCATGCAATTAAAAGAACTCAGGTTTCAAATCCCCTTTATACTTACATAACTAGTTCTTAAAATGTCATTACATAAGAGTACCTATTGAGTGATCTTCTGTTGCACCTATCATGTAATTGGGTATATCTTATCTGCATACTACAAAGGCACACAAGTGCCAGTCATCACTGTGCAATATTTTCAGTTATGTATGTTTTAAGATGACATCTTTTGACATGTCCTAGGTTGTACATCCTCACAGGAGACTGGTATAGACATTTGTTAGTGTTTTAATGAATTACAGGTGCTCTTGTCTTTGTCATTATTCATTTCTTCATGACTGTTAGACATAATGTCATTACAGTTTCTGTCATTGTTTTGCTATTTCTCAGGTTTGTGTCATATTTCTTTAGCATATGTCTTCTCTAAGAGATATTAAGTTTCATTGTTAATAATACTTTAAAAAAATATTTGTTGACTACCTTGTGAATTGCTTTATGTTTCCCTGCTTATTCTATGAGCTGGACATAATAATACCTATGTCCTTTTCTGTCCTTTAGAAATGCATGTATGACACCTGTAATGCTGAGAAGAGTGAAGTGGCATTGTGTAGTGTGCTCTCTACTTACTCCAGAGACTGTGCTTCAGCAGGCGTGTCCCTGAAGGGTTGGAGGCAGGGCATCTGTGGTATGTGTCCTGGAATACCTTGGGAGAACAGCTTCAGGAGAGCCCAGATCGTGTCAGTCAGTGTCTTTTGTGTTTCGTCATTGAGCTAGAGAGTCTTTGAAGAGTACAATAAGCACGTATTCTATACAGTTCTTCTACCTGCCCAAGTCAGTTCATGGCTGCTTCATACTCTTATGATGCACATTATTTGTGTAGAATATTAGGTGAATTCAATACTCAGAGAAGCAAAACAGTATAAGGCATACTAATCAAATCAAAACAGGAGTTAGGATTAGTTTCAGTTTAGGTTTAGCTAGCAATTAGGTTACCTTTGGACACATGAGCTTCCCCATGTATTTTAATTCCTATACCTTTTTTATAGTACATTCAGCCCTCTTGTCTCAAACATTCCCCATACAAATGATACCCCTCTCATTATCCATTTTTCCATGTTACAGTAAAATAGTAATTCTTTTAATAAATATTTATTGGTGATATCTGAGAATATTAAAGTGTTTGAAGGCATTTGCAGCTCAGGACTATCTAACAAATGAAAAAAAGTTCCTTGGACACATGCATTGTCACTAAATCCTGAGTCCAGAGTCCATGTAGGTATATATTTTCCTTTGGCACTACCAGAATTTATTATAAGAGGGCATTGGAGCTGAGAATTAAACTCAAAATTCCAATATTCTGAATTTTACTTCAATATTTCCAGGTTTTCATGGACAGTCAAATAGTTCAAGTGAGATTTGCCTCTCTCAATAAGAAAATAGTTGTGTGGGTCTCTTGACTAATAGCATATCTAAATGGAAAATGTAACAGTTATGTTTATGCAACTTTGATGCAGCTATGATCTATTTAATTGCCTGGCTTAGGGGCTAGCTGGGATACTTAAGAGAGACTAACAATGTAACTGGTATGATGTGTTGTCGAAGGCATTTAAGATTGCAGTAAGAACAATTTCACAAACCTGTGCTGAAATAATTCAAAGGAACACAGTGTAGCACACATTAAGTTGTCTTAGAAGCATGCAGATTTATGTACTAGACACAGCCACCCTTTATTGAAAGCTCTGTTCCCAACATAGAATTACTGACATTTTTTTATTGCAAATCAAGACGGGTTTGCAGTATGGGTTTGGCTGGAATCTGTGGACTTAAGGCACAGTAGATAATATTGACTCAAAGAGTGCACTAACCTTGGGAAAAAATGCTAATGGCTTAATCAGCACAATCATTTTAGGCCTTATTTAAGAAGGAATAATCTTTTGGGAACATGCCTGTGATAAGAGTGAAGGTTGCACTGTTCCTGAGTGAAAGAATAAATGGGCCACGACAGTCACTCTCAGTGTTCTGTTCCAGTGTGGGGGTTGGAAAGCCTGTTCCAGCTTCTGCAGCTGTGTCCATTCTGCTGTGCTTCAGGCAGCATCCAAGGCAGGTTATATCCTAAGTGAGCATCTACATTGCAGGAGGTAGAGTGTATGAAATAAGGAAACCCTGCTAGCTAACTATTGGCTGTGTATGTGTGTTATACAATCTTTAGCAGAAGCACAAACCACTACTTGAGTTACTGGTTACCCAGCAGACCACTGGGGTTTGTAATCTTTGCTAAGTCATGGCACTGCTTTTCTAGTGCTCCCTGTGCAAGCTAGCTTGAAGATATTTTTGGTATGCTCATGTTCTCTGCACTCATGCCTCTAGTTGTTATGTATGTAATCTAAGAAAACAAAGCTGTGACCCTGATCACTGTAATCAAATAACCTTTCTCTTACGAGATCTTGTTTTACCAAATGGGACAATTTTCCCTCCACAAAAAATTAAAGGGAGAAAGCAAACACATTATTGCATTAATAGCTACCAATTGAGACAGATGTAAATTCATGTTTAATGCAATTTTTAATATCTTTACTATTTGGCCTATTTTGATTTACAAATACCAGTTGCTGCATCTTCAAAGAATGCCTATAAAGTAGGATAATATGACTTTCCCAATTTACACATGGGATATTGTGCTTGCTCTATCTGGGACCAGAAAACCAAATGGTTTCTGTTGGTAGAGGTGCTGGTTTTGAGTGGTACACAAGCCTTGCACACTGAGTAATCTGAGAGAGTGTACTGTGGTCACGGACTGGAAAACCACACAGAGCCTTGTTTAAGCATGAAACATACTGCCCATATGTTGTTAACATTGCTGCAAAGTTGATTAGCACAATCGCCCATGATCTAACATATCTGAAAAAGAACTGTGGGGTTAGATCTGCATATGTGTCTCAGAAAAATGCCCAAGATGACTAGATCTCCAGTTCTCATAGCATTTCAAAGGAATCTGGAAGCTAGACTTTCTTGAAAACCACTGTCTTACAGGGTTAGTTGAGCTCTTTAGATTTTGGTATTTAATTGTTTGGTCCACCCAGAGGTCTTAGAAACTTATTTCTCTTTTCCCCAGAGGATGGCAACATGAGTTTTTGTCAAGACATCTCTGAGAATTGAAACATGCTTTTGTTGGCAGCATCCAATGATTAGCAGGTTCCTTGTCACTGCCCATTTAACATCATATTTTGCCTCTTACAAAATATGCTCATTTCTTAAGTTACTCCCAGGCAAAGAAATAATTTGTAAAGGTCAGAACACTAATTTTTAACTACAAGGACAAGTGAGAAATTACTGGTTTCAGTTCTTGGCATAAGAGAAATATAAATCCTTCAAATTACAGAAGATATACCCATGATGATTATTTCAGTACTCAATGACATAGTTCAGGCTATGTAAGCAGACTTCCACCCAAAACACTTGGAGAGATGGTCTTCTAGTTTGAAAAAAACATGTTTGTGATTACCAATGTGCAGAAAGCCACATTAACAGCATGAGAGATGATTGCACAAAGAAGGCCATACATCCCTTTTATTTCTTTTGCCAAGATCCCTCTGAGGAGTGTCCTGAGACTATGGTTTATAACTATAGTGTGAAGTACTGTAACCAGTCTTGCCGCTCACTGGATGAACCTGACCTGCTGTGCAAAGTTCAGATCCCTCCTATGGAGGGCTGTGGTTGCCCTGAAGGGACCTACCTTAACGATGAAGAGCAATGTGTAACTCCAGATGACTGTCCCTGCTACTACAAAGGCAAGATTGTTCAGCCTGGCAACTCCTTCCAAGAGGACAAACTGATGTGGTAAGCTGCTCTGGTGACATAAAGGCTGCTGGGAACATCAGGGCTCACTGGGGAAGCCTCTGCTCCAATCCATGAATGGCAATCATTTTATAGTAGGGAATAACGACTAATTTCTCCTGGATTGTACCAAAGCAAATATTCCCCCGGCAGGAAACACAACCACAGCAAAGGCAGGCATGAAAGCATATTAAGTAGAGCAATATTTGTAATCGCTCTCTACACAAAGTTCATTGTTGTGCAAAAAGTATCATACATGCACAAAAAGTGCATACACAATGGGAGCAAGTTTTCTGGAAGAGAGAGGGCTTGGGGGAGTTTCAGGCTTTGAAATAAAAAAAAAACAACCAAGTGAAAACCACCCTCCAGTACAACATTCTGCAGGTTATTTAAAAACCAAAAATGGACCAGGAAAAAGAAATCTCAGATTTTAAACTGAGGGGTTTTTTGTTTCCTTTTGGTTGGGTTTTTTTAAGAAACAAATTTTTTGGAAAATATTAAAAATAGCATAACTAATTTGCATCTGCAGTGAAAAACAATTTTCATTTTCTTGTTTACAACCACTTTAGGGCAGTAATGCAAACAAATATCAGGGGAAGGTTGGTTCATTATATTTAGATGTACTCTCTCTCTGTCTGCCTTCCAAATGAGGATTCTAGACTATTTTGTAAACACATATTCATTTAACAATTTAAGAGGTCTCTTATTTAAGAAAGCATTAGTCTAATCTCATGGAGTGGGAAATAAATGCTTAGAAAACACTTGATCTAGGGAAAACACACAGTAAACCAGTGGCAGATGAAGAAAGAGTGTTTAAGAGTGTAGTCTCTTAATCTTCCTTCAGGCGATGGTAATTCATGTCTGTGAAACTGATAGCTGAACCAAATATTTATTTTGATAAGAATTTGTTATTCATGTGACTAGTGAAGCTTTGCAGTGCCTTTTTCTCTAGTGAGGGAGAAATGTGCAAAGAACTGATGTGTTTCATTTTATGGAATCTCTTTAGTAAATGCATTCAAGGAAGATTGGACTGCATTGGAGAAACTGTTCTGGTAAAAGGTGAGATTTTGTTAAATAATGGCTTTATGGTGTCAGCTAGTATTTATAATGTTTTTTCTGTGTTATCTCTCACTTTCTCTAACATTTGTTATTCTGCACATTTTTTTTATTCTCTCTGAAATGTGCTGGTTATTGATATTTGTCTTTGTAAAATGCCACCATCCTCACCGGATTCTTTAAAATATGAAGATACTTCCCATAGCTTTGAAGTTATCCGACTTCTTCTCCCTGTACCATTATTGGTCAGAAGCAAAAGCTATTAGAAACCTTAAATGAGGACACATGCTGCCCTCTGTAATGCTCTGGTTAGTTTTACAATTGCTGATGGCATCCTTATAGCCTTTGCTAAATTACCCTCTTAAAATGTTTTCTTCCTACTATAGATTGCCCAGCTCCTATGTATTACTTCAACTGCAGCTCCGCAGGTCCCGGTGCAATTGGATCAGAGTGTCAGAAAAGTTGTAAGACGCAGGACATGCACTGTGTAAGGATTTCACCTCCTAACAGAAACACAGACATGACTGTGCTTGTAGGATTGACCTTACCAAACACTGATGGTAACATGTTATGCTGTTCACAGACTGGCTGCTTTACTGGTAACACAGCAGCTATAGCTAATAATGTAGCTGTGATACTTGTAGCTTGATTGTCACTAGCTTACAGTAATGGATTTTTTTTTTTAAAAATCCAAAATTTGGCATCCAGAGCTAGCACTTCTGCTGGTTCCCCTTTCATTCTGGGCGTTAAGGAATTGACTTCTGTTGTATCTTTAAATGTGCAGTATGTCACAGAATGTGTTTCTGGCTGCATGTGTCCTGATGGGCTGGTATTGGATGGCAATGGAGGATGTATTCCCAAAGATCAATGCCCATGCGTCCATGGAGGACACTTTTATAAACCTGGGGAAACCATCAAAGTGGACTGCAACACATGGTATGTTATTCCAGGGAGTCTTGTTTTATAAAAATGTATGTTAAAATTGTCAGTACATCACACACCCACAGGTCAGGATGTACTTTGGAGCCTTTGTCTTCACCATTAGAGCCATCAGGCTTCTTGTCAAAAAGGAAAACATTTCTCTGCAACGTGCTGTATGAGCCTGCACTTGGGGCAAACAATTACCAAGATCTGTCAAACTATTCCCTTCCTTTTCTGCTTTCATACCAGCTTCAGAAATACCAGCTTTACCCTCGTTGCTTGTTCAATAAGGGGGAATTGAATCTGTGTCTGTTGGACACAACTGAACTCTAGAAAAGGATTGAACTTAGACAAGTGAGGAATTGCAATGCTCCATCGTCATGGCCTGCAGTGCTTCCAAGTGCATGGTTCTCAAGACAAACTAATGATCTAGTTGCTGCAGTTTCTGGTGTAATGCTGCAATAGATTTCACTGTTGTTACTGATCATGGTGGGTAAAATGCTTTGAATCCTTATACATTATTTAGTGAAGATGAAACTATATAGTTCTGCCAAGAGGAAGCACTTTGGTCTAATCACCACTGGTATAAGCCATCAAGTTTAACATGTGAAATCAAAGCTTGGCAAGCAGTTGTTGCTATCACGGAGTCATTAAGAAGTTTTATTTCAGTGAGGACTTTGTTTTCCTATAAGAACACATGGGGAAAAGAATTGCAGTCTCTGTGTCAAGGGTGTAACAACTAAAATTTTCTGTCTATGATCCTCCTGAACTAGAGGTAAGGTTTGTCAAGGTTGACCTTGGCTCGACGTCAAGTGCCCACCTACCTGCTCCATCACTACCCTCCTCAGCAGGGCAGGGTTGAAGAGAAAATAAAATGGAAAAAACTCATGGGTCAAGATAAAGAGAGTTTAATATAGCAAAAACAAAGGCTGTGTGCAGAAGCAAAGGAAAACAAAGTATTTATTCCCTACTTCCTGTCAGCAGGAGATGTGCAGCCACTTTCCAGGAAATAGGGCTTCAGTATGTGTAGCAGTTGCTCCAGAAAACAAACATCATAATAACAAATGGTCCCCCACCCTCCCACACCACCCCAGTCCTGTAGCTTTTTATTGCTGAGCAGACATCACTTGATTTGGAATATCCATTTAGCCTGTTTGGGACAGCTGTCCTGTCTCTGCCCCCTCACAATGCCTTGCCCACCAGTAAGGTGGGGATGCTGGATAGATGGCCTTGATGCTGTGCCAGCACTGTGCAGCAACAGCCAAAACACTGGGGTGTTACCAATATGTTTCTAGATGCCAATGCACAGCACAGCACCATGAGGGCTGCTGTGGGAAAATATTATCTCCAACTCAGCCGGACCCAATATACAAGGGAAGACAAATAATATTTGTTCACACCACTGTAGTCAGGAAGAGAACTGACCACAAGGTCCCTCAAAGATTAATATTCAGAAATAGTTGAAATATTCATTTCTTCACATTGAATATGTCTCCTAAATCCCCATTGTCTGCTGTCAGGACTAAGTGATTTAAAATATATTTGAAGGAAAAATAGACAAAGCTCAAATGTGTCTAGGTAGTAAATAAGAACTTTCTGATTAATAAGCCATCTCATGGCATGATCTTGAAATAGTGGGGAGGGAATGGCTGAAAGAGTATAAGATGATTGTTTTCTTTAAAGCACTGCAAAACCCAAACATTTTAATTATTTTGCCCCTCTTTGGGGTTAAAGAAAACCCACTTTCCAGACAAAGATTGTGATTCTTTGCATTTTGCCTCCCAGCACCTGTAACAAAAGGCAGTGGAATTGTACAGACAAACCCTGCAAGGGAACCTGCACTGTGTATGGAAATGGGCATTACATGAGCTTTGATGGGGAGAAGTTTGATTTCCTGGGAGACTGTGACTATATCCTAGCTCAGGTATTGATTTTTTTCACTTTCCCATCCATACACTTTCCACAGTTTACACTGTAGTCTTCAATCTGAGTAACTGGAAGGCATTTCCATGCAAAATAACCAACCCTGAAGCCTACTCCCTTCCCCTTGTACCTGGAGCAGATAGGGAGATTTTCTAGATAAAACAGAGCACATTGACCCTCAGATGTGACACAAGAGGGCACTGTGTGATCCCAAACGATTGACTCCTGGGTTGGACAGCCCGTTCTTGATGTCATTCCACCATCCTCAAGGCAAAGGAATTGGTGTGGTGTTGAAAAGTGTTTCAGTCAGACAAGACTGACATTATTTTTGTTGTGACAGAAACATGCAGAGGTTAATGTGTGAGCCTCATGTATAGTAATTGCATGTGATGAGACAGTACTCACTGAGACATTTTGTCATTCCCAAATTACAGTTGGTTTTGCTAGTTTTAAGAAAAAATATTTTTTCCGTTTTGGTTGGGCAGGACTTCTGCTGTGAAAGGCTCCTATTTTCCCTTAGTTTTTATTTTTGAAAATCCTGGTGAAGTATGAACCTGTCGCCAGGTCAGCTTCTACCGCATTCTTCTAAAATTCCCAGAGTTTTGATAAATAAAGAAGTGATAGAATAATAGAAGCCAAAAGAGAGTATCATTCACTTAGGACTCCTAAAAATGTTTATGACTGGTCTAGTTGCCTGAAAATATCTAATAGAATGTTATCTATTTTTTGAAGGATTTTTGCCCTAATAACATGGATGCCGGCACCTTCCGGATTGTGATTCAGAACAACGCCTGTGGGAAGTCACGCTCCATCTGCTCCCTAAAGATCACATTGATTTTTGAGGTTTGTCTAGAATTGGTTATAACCAAGGAGTTGTAGTCTTAATTTTGTAGCAATTAGTGTATCATCCCCTTGTATTCCTACTTAGTTGCTGCTAGAGAGTACCTATGGAAGTCAAACAGCCAGAAAGCAGAGGGAGGCAAGCTGGGAAAGGCTTAGGTGTTTGGTGTTAAAAGGGACACTGAACACTTCTGCAGGCGAGGGGATAGATGCAAGGAGTCACCAGCACTCTGTGTATGTGCATCTGTGTGTGTTGTATCTGTGACTTTAGTGGTATAGGAGTGATGGTGAAGTTTTTAGAGGAGCATGTTTTTGTACCATGGTTTGAGCACAGGGCAGTTTTTTCTCTCCAGCTCAGGCTTAGTATTTTCCCAAAGTGTACACAAAAGGGATTGCTCCCATAGTGAAGAGTAAGGGGGTAGTGAAACAAAGCAGTGAAACAAAGCAATGTGGCAAGGGGTGCTCTGGCATCCCCAGTTGCCTGTGTGCTCAGGAGTTGCTGTGCCAGTAGAACAGATTTCATTTAGAATGAGGACAGTTTCTGTGTCCATGAAGTAAGAATTGTCATGCAAGGGGAGACATTTCCCTTCAGAATCAGTGGATCCTGTCTGTGGCTCAAATGTCTGGCAGTAAACCACAATATACTGAAAAATAAGGTTAAGAACAAGAAGCAGAATACCAGGGCTGTTACTGTAAGTTTTCTGCTCGATTTCCTTCCATACAATTTATCTGTTCTTTTGCAGAGCAGTGAAATAAGGCTCTTGGAAGGAAGAATTCAGGAGATAGCCACTGATCTAGGAGCTGAAAAAAATTACAAAGTGGACCTCAGAGGAGGTTATATTGTGATTGAAACAAATCAAGGGATGAACTTCATGTGGGATCAAAAGACTACTGTTGTTGTTTATGTGGCACCATCTTTTCAGGTAGGTATGGGATGGACTGAGAGTTATGATTTCAAACTCAAATTTACAGATCCCGAACTAGAGTTCCAGTTTGGAAAGCAGTGCCTGGAAAAGAGTTTGTTTTAGTGGACAAGAAACAGCAGCAAGCAGGTCATATCTTATGTTTTGTTTCATTGTTCAGCCAGTGTGAAACACTTCAGAATCTTTGGAGCTAAAAGTAAAGCCAGACACTTCGCAGTATTGGCAACACACTAACAGAGTGATCTTGTCATTTGAAGTCCAGCTTTTTCTAAGCTGTTTTCTGATGTCTGTTTAGAAACTTGCAGCTATTTGGACTTAACCTGTTCTATAGTGTATTTCTGTCAAAGAGTGGCTGCACTCAGAATAACCAGACCATTTACTGTGCCTACACAAACCACTCAGGGAAAAGTCTGTGGTCTTTGTGGGGACTTCGATGGCCGCTCAAGGAATGACTTCACAACCAGAGGGCAGTCTATGGAGATGAGCATTCAGGAATTTGGAAACAGCTGGAAAATAACAAGCACCTGCTCAAATATAAACATGACAGACCTGTGTGCTGATCAGCCTTTCAAGTCTGCCTTGGGACAGAAGCACTGCAGCATCATTAAGAGCAATCTCTTTGAAGCCTGTCACAGTAAGGTAATCCTGTTCTCTCATCCTCTGTAGTTTTATGCTAGGTATTTGTTGCTATTCAGCAGTATATTTGCATGAATATTTTTACTATTAAAGGCTACTACATAGATCCTTGAGTACAAGGGCTACCTCACTCAAAACCTCACTTTACAGCTATGCCAGTATTGAGGAAACAGCAGTTTAGAGTAACTGAAGATAAAGAGGGTAATACTTGGCCATCAGAAATAAAAAGTTAGGTATCTGTAAAATCTAGAGATAAGTTAGAGTAGGTCTGGTTGTGTGGTGATCCTCATAGAATCATAGAATGCGCTGAGTTGGAAGGGACCCATCAGGATCATTGAGTTCAAACCCCAGCCCTCCACAGGACACCCTAAGAATCACACCATGTGTCTGAGAGCACTGGCCAAATGGTTTTTGAACTGACAGACTTGGTGCTGTGACTGCTCCTCTGGAGAGCCTGTTCCAGTGCTGGGCAAATAACCTTTTCCTGATATCCAATGTAAACCTCCCCTCAATCAGCTTCATGCTGTTTCCTTGAGTCCAGATACTGGACAGGATGAGAATGGACAGATCATTACCTATCCCACAGCATTCTGTTATGAGGATGTTGAAGACTTCAATGAGCTCCCCCTTCAGTCTCCTCTTCTCCAGGCTGAACAAACCAAGTGACCTCAACCACTCCTCATATGGCTTCCCCTTCAGACCCTTCAGCATCCTCATGACCCTCTTTTGGATGCTCTCGTGGTGCCCAAAACTGCATACAGTACTTGGGGAAGTTAATTCAAATGATCTAAGGAGATTCATTATTTGGCTTATTTTAGACACGAATTAATCTAAACAGAATCAAGGGTACTAATTGTTAATTAGAATGTCTATACAAAGCTTCAGTGCACTTTAATAAGTCATTTTAAAACCAAACTTGGCTTAATTACCTTGGTAAGTTTATGTTGGCACAGGTTAAAACACATGAGACATGAAGTTCAGTGGAAATAGGATTTACTTTTATATTCCATCGCTACCTCTCAGTCAGAGTGCACACACTATATAGTTGTGCTAAGCCAAAACAAGGAAGTTCAGTCCTGCAGAAATGACACTGGAAAGACATTCTGAGCATAAGTGGCAGTATTACACACATGAGAATGGGAAGAATTAGAGTCCGGTTCTACCAGGCAGGTGAAAATAGAAAACTACCTGTTGTAAAATATCATAGCTCCTTCATGGCAATCCCAGTCTGTCACAAACTTTTAGGGGATGACAGAAATTCAGAACCTTTTCTGTCGTTAAACACAGTGCAGCTGATACACCTGTGATGACAGGTCTGTTGGTATTTTGACAGGTGAACCCAATACCATATTATGAATCTTGTGTTTCTGACTTCTGTGGCTGTGACAGTGTGGGAGACTGTGAGTGCTTTTGTACCTCAGTTGCTGCTTATTCAAGAAGCTGCAGCAGAGCTGGTGTCTGTGTCAACTGGAGAACACCTGCCATTTGCCGTAAGTATTTCACTGAAAACGCACAAAGAAAAGCAATGTTCCATGAGCTCAGGCACACAGGAGGTAAGAACACTGACATTGCTATGTGTGTATGAACTAAACAGGCTCTTTTTATCTTGTTTTTCTTATTTAAATCTTTTAAATAAGATTTGAAAATAACCCCTGCCCAGTGCCTGAGACCTACAGTTGTTTTGTTCTTCTGTTCCAGCTGTGTTCTGTGATTATTATAATCCACCTGACAAACATGAGTGGTTCTACAAACCCTGTGGAGCCCCTTGCCTAAGGACCTGCAGGAACCCACAAGGGAAATGTGGGAACTTGCTGTATAGTTTAGAAGGTAATTCTTCCTTTAATGCAGTGTTCAAGGGAGTTGCAACTACTAGTCTGTTTTTAAATGTCTTAAGCATCAAGGTGCCTGACAGGTTATCCCATCTGCCCCAGAAGCTCATTGACCACACCTTACCAAGGCTAATTCCCATGTCATGGTACCATTTATAGCATAATTTGCCTTAAAGTATGAGGAGAAATAAAAGGTCATTTAATATAAATTTGCAAAGAATAATTATTTCTTGACAGAGTTAATTAAAACTTTTGTGAGAGAGGAAAAAAGAGGACTGGGAAGACAATTGGTAGTAAAAAGAACATTCATACTGGAATCACATTCATTTTGAAACCAAATCTCCAGCTGATAGAGGTATTTATGTGTTTTCATGTGTTTACATAATACAGACTAAGAACGTTTTATTTACTTTAACTTTCCAGGCTGTTTCCCCGAGTGTAGCCCTGACAAGCCATATTTTGATGAGGAGAGCAGGGAGTGTGTCTCCCTCCCCAGCTGCACTTCATGGTAGGTCAGTTCATGGTGAGAAATGTGGAACAGGATTGGAAAGGACAGGCTAGGCAATGTTTTGTAAATGGTCATAGGTGGTGGCAATTATCATTAAATCCTCCAGGAGTACATTTTTATGTAAAAGTAGATGCCGTTGCAGATATTGTTGTACCACATACTGATTCAAGTGAATAAAACAAGTCTTCTTTTCTCTTTGTCTTCAGTGATCCTGAAGAGAAACTGTGTACTGAAGACTCCAAAGGTAATTTTTCACCACTCTCACCATGCATTGTGGGATGATAGGACTGAAACAACCCAACATCCTATATTACTGCAAGCATGTTGGTAATAGGAGTCCAAATAGGTGGTTTAATAGGTGGATGCACAACAATACAGACATAGTTTGATAAGCAAAATGCAGCCTTTGACCTCAAGAACTATATAAAGAACAGTTCTAGGGAGGACAGAGAGAGGTGACACGGGATTCATCCTACCCAGGTAAATACCACTTTTCCACTTTCTTGGTAGACAGTGAAAACAGACAGTAGGCTGTAGCTTGCCATTCGTGGTACCTGTTTAAATGAGTACTTTTAGAACAAGGAAAATCTTTTAGAAGTCTCATCCATTAATTTCTTAAAGTAAGCTAAGACAGCTAGCTTATGAGAGATGTTTTTGTGCCTAAAGGACACAATTGCTTCAGGTGTGGTATCGAGTTCATTCCAATATCTGTGAGAAACCACATCCTGAAATGCAGTGTGACCCAACAGACAATACATTTTCAGTTCTGATGGTTTTGTTACAGTAATGTATATAATTCTTTTGGTTCCTGAATGTACATTCTCCAAAATCTGAAGAGCTTCTCATATACTTAAATGAAATTATTTATCATGTTGCTCATTAGTGGGTGGAAATAGCTGTGCAACACCTCCTGAGCCAGTGTTTTATCAACTCAGCAAGGCAGTAATCCCATCCACATTCTCTGCCAAGAGGGAATTCACCTATGTTCCATGTGGGGTTAGGACAGTACCAGTTCTGGTGCTTTTATCAGCCAGCTATTCTTCTATGCAAGCTGACTCCAAGAAACACCAACAATCAGAAAAATCCAATCCACTTTACAATAAAGGAGACAGTCTCCTAGTGCAGCTTCTTAAGTAGAAACTGAGAATGTTTTTCACCCAGGTAACTCATGTTTGATGTTCTGTGTTTGAGAAGTGTAAATACAGAGTTTGGCTTTCTTTTCATTTGTATTTGCAAGTGTCCTCTGTTACCATGGTATTTGTTCTTTTGGTGCCTCAGTTTGCCTTTGTTGCTACAATGGAAAGACCTACAACTTAAATGAAACTGTGTACAGCCACATGTATGGGACTGAGTGTGGCGAAGCTGTCTGCGGCCCTAATGGAGAGATCATTAAAACACTTACCCCATGCAGAGCACCATCTACACCAGCACAAGGTACTAGATTTGTAAGAGGTTTGTTGCTGACACTTCTGTGGAAGTGTGTAAGGGTAATAAGATCTATCTGTCTTGGGAAGAGACTCTTATTGTGTGTCTAGGATAAGCACAGAATTTAAGACTGTTGAAGTTTCAAAAATGAGGGATGAGAGCTTGTGGATGTTGTAGTGAGGACCAAAAGTGTAATTTTTAGTTGTTCTTATTGACCTTACTGTCAGTGAGTTAGAGAGATAATAGAGAGATTTGGACATTTTTCAGTACCACTTTTACAATAATCTTGGGCATATCACAGTTGACATTCTGGCGCTGTTAGTCTCAATATTTCATACTTCTAAACCTTGTTTTTCTCCTTCTTATCACCTATAACACACTGTGGCTCTTATTGTATGGTTTTCTGTGTTGGAATAAGTGAGCACCAAATGGGTCACTAGAACATGAAAATAAAGCTGCCTGGCAATTATCTCCCTTTCCAAAAGACATGTTGCAGAGTGAAGAGAATGTGAAAGAGCAGAAAATAGGAAGCAAAAAGAAATACAGAAAAGTTGGAATTTTCCCACGATTATGACAAAGAAAAATAAGTGGCAAAACCCCCCAACATTTATTATCCTGGTAACAAGTTATACAAAGACTACAAGGAAAATTAAAAGTTAGCTTCTCTATTCCCATGAGTGGGAGAGCTAAGGATTTGATGGTGACCTCACGTGTTTGGCATTTGCTAAAAGCGTTAACAAGTGGATTAAGAGGTATAATGGAGTAGGTAGGGAAAGGATTACTGAAACCAGAGTGTAGGTAACCTAGTAAAATGTCTGCATGCTCTGTCTGTATTTAAACCAATAGTTTCTTTGCAACAAGGTTTTAAAAAGCAAAATGGAGTGCTGCTGGAAATCACCTCTCCAGATTCAGGTGAAGTACTGCAGGATTAGAAACCTTAAATTGGAATTAATAAGTGACAGTAGAATGGGGATTTATTGTATTTATATATATGCATACATATATAAACTCCAACAAGTTGGAGTGTGTTTGTATTATTATAGCACCATATTATATAATAGAGAGAATATATAATAGAGAGACTGTGTAATAGAGTGTATAAACATAGAGAGGATGGTTTTAGTATGTACATATAGAGAATATATGTAGTGGGGGTAAGAAAAAGTTCATTTTTTTGTTTGTTTGTTGGTTGGTTGGTTGGTTTTCTTTGCTTGTAAAGAACGTAGTAGATTTCACAGATCTTGAATATGATATTATTTCATTTTCTGCAGTACCACAAATGCAAACTGTAACATCTGCACCTCCATCGTCAATGGTAGCCACTCCCTGTTTCTGTAATTCCCAGGGACAATTGATACAAATAGGTGAGAAAGTATGCGATTTTTTTTTTCTGCACCCTTGATGTGGAAAGATGTACTGTTAGATAAAGGTGCTTCAGCAAGGGTTCATTCTGCCTGTTGCAGTCAGACATTAATAGAATAACTGTAATAACTGTAGCTTCAGAACTACAATTCTCCCATATTCAATAACTTTGTTCTGGTTTGAATATCCCTGGTGTAAGGAAGCTTATGCCAGATGCTAATGTCAGCAGAGCTCTGAGTCCCAGACTGCTGAACACATCTTGCAAATCACAGGAATACTCTAAAAACAGGGGGAGGAAAGACTGTTCTTAATCTATTAGTAGCTCCTGATCCACCTACTTTCTGTTTTGTGCCTGTGAAGACCAGATGTACTCAGTGATGTATTGAGTATTTTCTGCTCTCATTTTCAACTCCTGCTAATATACGTAAGAGCAGAACTTCAGATTAGCCACTTGTGGCCCTCCCTCAGCCTTTGCCGTGTGGATGAACTGAGCTCCATCTAGTCACTGAATTCAAAGTGCTGCAGACAGACAGTCAGACCAGAACATGGCTGTGGGGTACAGGTAGACGCAGAGTTAAATGCAGGGCTGAGTATGTAGTTGATCTGGGACGCACAGGCTTTGGGAGTTAGAAGTTTCATGTACAGTTTGGTACTAACACTTGGGTTTTGGTCTTGCAGGAGAAAATGTTTCTCTGTCAGTGGGTATACCAGATCGTTGTGTTTATTTTGTCTGCAATAAATATTGTCGTATTGAATTAATTTGGGAAGAGTGTAAAATTGGTCATACTGAGACCCTCAAGACCTGTGATCCAGCTTCTGAAACCTGTCCACCAACACCTACTCCCAGTGCAATAAGCCAAGTTCCCGCTTCCACAAGGACTCCTGTGAGCGATTGTCTTGCACTCATTCCTCCCAGAAAGGTGAGAGATTTGGACGAAGATGTGTTTCATCATTCATGCATTGCCTGCAGCCAATATTTAGTGTTCTCCTCTGACGCTGGTATCCACCACTGCATCAGGACTATAGATGTGGACGAATTAGATGATTTAGAATTACACCAGAAACTCCCACTAAGAGAATAAGTTGAAGATTCTTCTGTTCACCTGAAACATCTAAATGATTGTATGTGGGCAGAGCTACCCAAGCTGAACAAAGAACAGGAAGTCACATCTGGCCATGTCCCATGATCAGAAGTGATCAGGACCTTAGTATTTAGTCCTGCACCAAAAGTAGATATCAAGGCTCTGCTGATTGCTATATGTTTCATATTGCCTATTTTCCAAGATTGTCTTGCCATGCTAGACAATTATAGATTGGGACAGTCACTGTGTGTGATTTTAAAGGTTTTGTTACATGCCTCTCCTGTGGTTTTATGGTGTTCATTTGTTCTCCATCCATCAATAGTTTAATGAAACATGGAATTTTGGACACTGCCAGACTGCCACTTGCCTGGGAGAAGGAAACAATATCAAACTGTCCAGCATGACTTGCCCTCCTCAACAATTGAAACTCTGTGTCAATGGTTTCCCGTTCACGAAACACTATGATGAAACTGGTTGCTGTGAAGTCTTTGAGTGTCAGTGTAAGTAGCAGAAGAATTCCTGAAATTTATGCTATGTTATGTATCCAAAAAGGCTAAGTCTTTGTGGTCAACATCTATATTATATTCATATTAATTCAGTAAGGTACAATGGAACAGAAATCCCATCTAAAACATCAGCTCTTAAAATCAGATAAGGGTGTCCTTGGTAGGCTAATTTTTCATTGTGAAACTGGTCATTTTGCCTCTCACTGGAAGTGAGTAAAAGAGTTAAAACCAGCTTGTACTTGCAGAAAGCTCAGAAGTCAAACTTGAAGACTGCCACTCTGTCTTCCAGGTATTTGCAGTGGATGGGGAAACGAGCATTATGTGACTTTTGATGGAACATATTATCATTTTAAAGAAAACTGCACCTATGTCCTTGTGAAGTCAAGTCATCCTCACTTTCACAATTTCTGGATTCACATAGACAACTACTACTGCAGTGCCATTGATGGAGCAATTTGTTCAATGTCCCTTATCATTTTTCACTCCAACTCTACTGTTATTCTGACACAAGCAATGGAACATGGAAAAAGAACAAACTTGGTAAAGTATTGTGTTTAAGTAGATTATCAATAATATTTTGCAGTAGTTGCTGTAGATTACTGTACTGCCTAATGTCCTGTCATGACAAAGGATGAAGCTTGTGAAACATGGAATTGGTAGGAAATGCAATTGCATTGTTTTCTCTCTTTTTTTTTTCAGTTTGTATCAACAAAAATTTGTATATTCTAAAAAATCTGGAAATTATCACACAGCTGAAAATTGTGGGTTTTGTCCTGATATGAGTATTCAAATATAAATTACAACATATTAAAAAGAATTAGACAACTGCTTAAATGACTGCCTTTGAAAGACTTAATTTGGTGCCCCTAAGGCCCAAATTTGGGCTGCTCTGCTTTTGAGTAGCACAGATCATTTACCTAACTTAACCGAAGACTGTTAATAAAGACCTTTTGTTTCTTTTCTTTTCAGATTCTGTTTAATGATAAAAAAATTGTTCCAGACATTTCCAAGAATGGTATCAGGATAACCAGTTCTGGACTTTATGCCATAGTTGAAATACCTGAATTAGAGGTTTATGTCTCTTACAGTCGACTTGCATTTTATATAAAACTCCCTTTTGGAAAGTTTAATAATAATACCATGGGACTATGTGGTGAGTGTCCTCATCAACTGACAATAATTAATGCAACAAATTTTCCTTCTTCTTTCATGCACCCCCTTGTAAACATCTCTATATACTTGCAACTCCACTGACTTTTATTTCTCACAGCTTGTAATAATTCACAGTCTGTTGGTGGATGGACACAGAATTTTTCTAAGCCCTTCCTCTTGAACATATATACTCCCTATGGGAATGTGCAAAGTGTGAAGGGTCCTATCCTAGACTGTGCCATCTCAATAGCTTTGGCCACCAGGAGAAATGTACCAACCAACATGTCAATTCTGGTTTTCATGAGTAAATGGCAAACTGCTTCTTCTAGCTTTCTCTTTCTACAAACGGTTGTTGTGAACTTATCCAGGACCCCACATGCTGTTACCTTCCCAAAAGGAGATGAACTTCTCTCCAAATTTTCTCTGAAAGAAGCTTCATCACCATCAACTGACCTTGGATTACCACTTTGCTTTTATATTGCTACCAGGTACCTGCACCAACCAGAAGTCTGATGATGCTATGAAGAGGAACGGTAAGGTTATCGAGTCCTTCAAAGACATGGCATTAGATTGGAAAGTACCATATCCTACCAACAGATACTGTAATCCAGGTGCCTCAAAACCAGCTAATATTGGAGTTCATGAGCACTGTGAGCCTTCTAATCTGTGTAAAATCATCTGGTAAGACAACTCCCAAAAGTATCAGAAGAATAATTCCACAAGATAATTTAGTGTTTTACTACATGGCTTGGGTGAACTGATTATAGGATATGAAGAAAATATGAAGTCTTGCATACTTTGTGAAACTGAGCAGTGAACTGATGTGTGTGTTCCTGAGTTTGACAGATATTTTTCAGCTGCATCATGAAAATCAGTCATCCCTTAGTAGTAGTGTCTGCCACTTGGCACTCCCTGTGCCTGTCAGTTCTGGAGAAGCTAATGAGGAACTGCCTGTGATTCAGTATCTGAAAGCTCTGAATGATACCAAACACAATCAAAATATAGTAAGCAAACATGTGTGTCTGTTTTTGAAATAATTCTGTAGTTTAAACCAGGACTTATAAACATGCTAATATAAAAATGTCAGCATATAGATTTATAGCTATGAGCTGTGCAGGAGCCTTTGCAGGTCACCATCCAATGTAAAATTGCTTCCTTTCAAAATGTTATAAAGAATTGGAGGTAATGCTCATTTTTAATTAAGTTGTGTGGGCATATTTCCTATGAGAGCAATTTGTAGTTGTATCTTTACCTTGAGGCTTTGCCTGAGTGTGGATGGTCTGGTTCTTGAACTCTTCCTTGAAAGTCACCCAAGGTTTGTCTCCTTGCTTTGTGAAGGACCCTGACCGAGTGCCATGGCGTGGTGCCCCCCCAGCCCTACTACGAGGCGTGTGTGGCCAGTGGGTGCTCAGAAGAGCACCCCAGCTCCGAGTGCCAGAGCATGCAGACGTACGCAGCCTTGTGCGGGCTCCACGGGGTCTGCGTGGACTGGAGGAGGCAGGCGAATGGGCAGTGTGGTAAGGCTGGAAACCCTGCTGGTGGTGAGGCAAGTCTGGTCTGTTCTTTCCTCACCTACACGCTTGTTTATGTCCCTCCACATCATCAGGCTTCAATCTTTTCTGAGCTGCTCTGGGCCTGATTGAAAAACAGGAACAAATCAAAGAGATTGTTCCAGCCAAGAACTGATGCAAAACAAGGGAGAAACAGGACCATATTCCCTCCTGAGTATCTCAGCTGAGTCCTGTGCTCCCTAAAGCTTCGGCACTAGATGGCAACACACCGCTTCTATCTGCGTGCTTTGCCCTGCTCAGGGGGATCCTGCGGTTCAGGGGTGGACACTGCTAGTACTGTCGCCAGCACACTGTTGAATACATTGGCCCCTCATGCTGAAGCTGTAGGGACCCCCTTGCTGGGCAGGAGCCTGGGCTGGCGGAGCCGTGCCGTGGGCTGTGATAGCGTGGGTGCTTTTTCCACTGTGCATTGAAGAGTTCTTGTGAGTCTGGGCTTTTTAACTTCTGTGTTGCAATGCTCCTCAGAGGCCAGCTGTCCTCAGGATCAGGTGTACAAGTCATGTGGTGAAGCAAGAAGAAACACTTGCTTCAGCAGGTGGGTCATTTCCTAAGGCATTTTTCAAGTCCATGATGTGAAAATTGCCTGGGAAGTTTGAAGTTCACATTCCCGTGGGATTTAGATGTCTGACTGCCCTGGGCTACCTCTCTGCCTCTCATTCATTCCTGTTTATATTCTAATTGTGCAGAGAAGTGGTTATGAACACCCTCCCCTCCCAAAATAATACATCAGTGTTTGTTGAGGGATGCTACTGTCCTGATGGAAAAATTCTGCTGAACGATCATGATGGCATTTGTGTTTCTGCTTGTGGTAAGAAATAATTTAAATGGTGTGATGGGAAGGGGGATGAGGAGGAGGCATAGTAAGGGTCTGACTAGAAGTGCACATCAAGGGGGGCATTTTGGGTACAGAGGAAATGGGTGAGACCTTAATACTGACCCTTCCTAGCTAGTCTGGAAGCATTTCAGATCGACAGTTTCTGCCTGCAGAAGGTGCAACTGTCAAAAGAACAAAAAAAAAACCAAAAGTTTTTTTGGGGAGGATTTTTTTGGGCACACAACCTGTGACTTTGCACTCTGGATTTTGCTTTCTCTTTGTGGTTGTTTCTCAGATTTCAAGATCTTCCTTCTATTCCTGTCTTCCTGCTTCTCTTGTTTTCCCTGGTTCAGTTATCATTAAAGTAGCACATAATTCTTTTTATAGGTTGCACTGCACAAGATGGGTCAGTGAAACAGGTAAGAGAAAGGAAAATACTGTTTTTATACTATATCTGGGTTATGAGACCTCTTGTAAAATAAATGCATGAGTTGTTTCTTTTAGTTCTAAGCTTAAAACCCAGTGAACTGCAATGACACTGGGGAGGAAACCAGCAGATTTTATTAACTCCAGAACATTTTTACTCATTTGAGCTACAGAAGCAGAAATAGAGTTTGTGGGAATCAGTTTCCTGGTAGAACTACCGGGCTTCCCTCCTAGAAACACATAAACTTGCAAAGGATGGTGGCAAATAGCCACCAAGCATTTTTTCTACTGTTCCTCTTTCCCTCTGGGACTTGAACTCAGCCCTACACTGCCTTGCAGCAGGCATCCATTGATATAATGTTTCCAGTTTTTGCTCTCTGAACTGCTATCCCTATTGTGTTCATAGCCTAGAGAGGCTTGGGAGCATGACTGCAAATACTGTACTTGTGACGAAGCAACCTTGAATATCTCTTGCTTCCCCCGCCCTTGTGCTACATCTCCACCTGTCAACTGCACAAAAGAAGGCTTTGTACGCAAAATAAAAACACGGCTGGATGACCCATGTTGCACAGAGACTGTCTGTGGTGAGTAGGTAATTCATATGTCATAATGTGGCATCATTTGCCTTCAGCAATACTCCTCAAGTGAGATTCTAGTACCCCACAGGTGCCAGATTCAAACAAACACACCGAAGTGGTCATTTCTTCCATCTACATGCTAGGAGCTCTTGTTAACAAAAGAGAACTCCTCTGTCTGGTCCAACTTGTACTCTAAATTAGTGTAATGACCTGCCAGATACTTACACTGGAAAATCCCCCCTTGGATCATTGGGACCACCAAGTTCTTCACAGGATCGTCAGGCTCTTGTCCTTCTGAGATGAGAGGGTGATCCTTCCACAGAGATCCATCCAGGAAGAGAGGATAGGTTCATCTTCCAGGCTCCCCTAAGGCTTCCTGTGGATGTTCCTGTTATATGTTTGACCTTACCTTTGCATTTGCATCCTCCTGGTCCCAAACACCAACTACAGCACAGGACTAGCCTGCTCCTAATGTTGGCCATTCCCAGCATGTATACCAAGATGCTGGACAGGGACCCTGACAATGGTGGTGGGAAGTTTTTTCTGTTCCTCATTCCTTCAACCCACCAGAAGGAGCTCCATTATGCTTCTTGGATGCCTTGAGAGGACCAGTGGACATTGTCAAGGTCCTTTGCCTTGCATGTCCCAACTTTTACATCTTTGGCTCTCATACATTGCCTCTTTATTTTTTCACTGACTCATTTATCTTTACTCCAATTTGTTTCTCTGTCATTTACTAAGGGTGTCCAGTTTTTTAAGAGATGACATCCAGTGGGGGAAGAGAAGCAGGAACAAGGATCATAAATATATGTCCTGGGAAGAACTTTACAGTGGAGGAAACTTAGAGATACTTCACCTGAACATGTCCCAAACTCCAAAAATGTGTGATGCAAGAATCATCTATTTCTACACAAGTTCTAGGATGTTCAAGCTTTGTCTGCAAGTAATGCTGCCAGACAGGATGCTTTGGCTTATTTTATCCCTGTTGTCTATTGCAGAATGTGATATAAAAACCTGCATTATCAACAAAACAGGATGTGACTTAGGTTTTCAACCAGTGGTTGCTATATCTGAGGATGGTTGTTGTCCTATCTTCTCCTGTAGTAAGTACCTTGTTTCCTTAAGTTAAAATCAAGCAATAGCCTCTTCCCTCAGCCTTTACAATTGGTGTTTTGGGTGTGTGTGTGTGTGTGTTGTTTTTTTTGTTTGTTTGTTTATGGGGGTTTGTTTGTTTGGAGTATTGGGGGTTTTCTGGAGTTGAAGTAACTGGTGAAGGTTCTCTGTAGCCCATATTCAGTAAGTGTAAGCTATTGATTAGATACTGAATTATGGTTAAATTGAAGCCATCCAGAAGCTCTGCTGCCAAATTATATTTGTAGATTCACATACGCGAGCGAGTTTCCCACTGGCTTTGTTACCAGCAAGATGGTTAACAATGAAGAAAAGGTCAAGTAATTTCAAGTGTGGGAAAAAACCCCCATGAGGTAAATAGGTTTTACCTTTCAGAAAATACCAGGATATAGAATTACCCCCCACTTCATGCATAACATCTAAGCAGATGTGGGCTTCTGAATAATATGTGGGCTTCTGAATAACAATTAGCACCATGTACTAGTTACTTTTTCCCCCTTTTGTGCAGGCTATTACGTTCAGTTCTACTCCTTGACATCTCTAAATTGCTCACAATTCAGAGATTGCTACAGTAACTATTTGCATCATTCCTAGTATCTTTTTTTTTTTTTTGTCTTACAGTTCCCAAAGGTGTATGTGTTTCTGAAGGAGTTGAATTTAAGGTAGGTCTTCTTCCAGATGCTTCTTTCCACAAACTAATGCTGCCTGAGTAAGAATTTTCTGAAGTTGCTATTGTCAATACTCATACAAAAAGCCGGATTAGAATGGCCTGTAATTTTTTCCTGCCAGTAGTCTTATGTACTGTTGGAAATGCACATTGGACTAGATAACCTGCAGTGGTCCCTTCCAACTCCAAGTAATCTGTGATTCTCTGATTGATTACTCAATAGGTAATGCTAGAGACTAGTTACTTGCTTAGTAAACAAGACCTTATCTAGGTTTTAAAGTCAATAGTCAGAATTGTGATTGAATAAAAATTTCAAATTTTTTTGAATGTTTTAAGATTAATTGCTATGTCAAACTGAGCAAAAGTACACATGCTGAATTTAGAAGAAAATTCATTTAACATCATTGATGCACTTGGGAGTGTCAGCCTTGTGTTCATTTTTGTGATACCAATTGTGAGGTTTTAGAGATCCGGAAGAAGTAATTTCAGGAAATTCTTCCAAAAACAAACCTCATAAGCATTAATTTCTTGATAGTCCACAGAGATGTTTACTCTAGAGCCCTCTGAATTCTTGTCATGGCCTGCCTTCTCTTTCCTCTGTATTTCCAGCCAGGGGCAATGGTGCCTAAAGGCTCTTGTGAGAACTGCATGTGCACAGATGAGCGGGATCCTGTGACACAGACCAACCACATCCAGTGTCTTCCAGTGAAATGCCAAACCACCTGCCAGCAGGTCAGCACCTCCTTGACCATGAACAATGGTTGCTGAGGGAAGTAGTCTGAAATTGGGGTAGGGTAACTGCTTTCTCACTGCAAGATAGAAGGATAGACTATCCTATTAAATTTTTGTAAAGTTCTTTTTAGGGTGCCAGTTATTTTTGCTCTAGCAAAGTTTAAGAGGCCACCCTTGGAAAGGTGCCCTGAGGGGCAATGATTGCAAACCTCTCAAAGTCTGACTGCTGAAAGATGTTTGTGCCACTCTGTTGGTACTGCCCACTGTCAGTTTGAAAATCAAGATCCTGAAGAAACTGCACAATGGTCTGTATGTTTGCAATCACTTTTCAGAACTTGTGAGCTGAGCATACTCTGCTACTTCCCAGTATTTGTGAGAATCAGCACAAAAACAGTTCAGTCTGAATATAAGCAGAGTGGTTGCTTTTCTATTCGTGCCCAGATAAGGCCAGACCCACCACCAATGTTAAAAATGGACAAAACCTTTCATTGTCTTTTATCCTGAAGCCAGCCACACCCACACCCACCGAGACACCAAAACACAGTGGAGGGAACCTTCACATGTCTGACAGCAATAGTTCTTGTGGATAATATCAGGCAAAGCACTGGTGGCAGAGTAACCATACCCTGAATTAATATATCTAGCCTGTCCTGTGTGTTAGCCTGAAGAAAACTAGCCAATGACAGGGTCTTCATGGCAACTGAAGTGTCCAGAAGTCACTATTTAATAAGGGAGGAAAATTATCAGCTTTGCTTGTCAGGCTTAAAGTGGTTCCAACAGTTTTCTAAGGACAACAAAGATGAGACCAGGAGGTTGACTCATTTCCTCTGCCATCTCCAGTGTAGCTTTGATCAAAGCTGTTTCGTGAACAAGACATCAGTTAAGGTGGCTAAATGGAAAGTTTCTTCCCACAGGGTTTTCGCTATGTGGAAGAGAAGGGTCAGTGCTGCAGCCAGTGCCAGCAAGTGGCATGTGTGGCAAACTTTCCATTTGGCAATGTGACCATTGAGGTAAGTGCTCCTTTGCTCTGCTGGATTATCAAAAAGATGTCAGCATTTTTTCAACCAGTGTCATGCATTTAAGGCTGGGAGGACCTCTAGATGTAAAAATCTCTTTTCCAAAGTAAATGCAGATGCTTATACAGGTACTCTCTGCTGTATGCATCTCACAGGGACCACTGTGTTGAAAATTATGTATCTCTGGCAGGAATGGAAATCATGTTACTCACCCCACCCCCATTTATCTTGACAGGGAGAGGATGATGACATTGTGTAACACTTCTCTTGCAGAGATACACGAACTGTCTTCACATGGTACTGCTCCAATCTGGAAGCAGTTCCATTTTCTTGCCCTGAAGATACAGGGGTAAATAGTGTGAGCAAGCTGACATGGCTGTACTACCGCTAGTTCTGAATTTGCTAAGGTATAAATTAAGTGACATAGCTGCCATAGTATAGTGTGACTTGGTAACACTCTGAGGAAATACGTCATATCTTGTGAGTGTAGCATTGTGTAGTCATGAGCCAAGCCTTTACAGGATTGACTTGATGATCTTAGAGGTCTTTTCCTCCCTTAATGATTCTATGATTCCATGATTCTAGCTCTTCAGTTTTATTACAGTCTCCTACTCCTGTGAATGGTTAATGATGCTGTTTCAGCCAATGATTATTGTCTTATTTGCTATTGCTTCTCAGGTAGTTATTCAGAATCTCTTTTACTTCATCCTTTTATTCCTTGATAATTTATCTTGCAAGCTAGAGTCTCCCATTTCAATATACAATTCTTATCTTTCCATGAGGAGGCTTTGCAGTTACCCTTTAACCTCTACTGCAAAGACTTCTTTCCCTTTTCACACTTTTTGATTTTCTCCCATCCACTAAAAAAGAAAACTGATGAAATCTTCTGAAAGAATCTTTTTTTTTTTTAATATTTTAGCCCCAAAACATTAATACGTGTACCTTCTGGCATTTCTGCTCATACCTCTATGCTTATTCTGCTGCCAGCTTTTCATTCTCTCCCCCTGGCTGGCCACAAAAGGGATTTTGCATAGGCTAGTAGTGGGTGAGCTTGGTAGAGAATTTGCAGATGTGAGTTACAGATATCTCAGCCTTTTCAGAGTGATATGAACAAGCCAGTGCCTCTGCCAGTTCATTGATTGTATTACTGTTGCAGTATTCTATTTTTATTGCTATACTCTATTGGCTTGGGGTTTTATTTTCCTGTTTTTATCAGGTTGGAAAGAGCTATAAAGATCCATATGATAACTGTACTCAGTACACATGCACTGAATCAGCGGGACAGTTTTCCTTGACTAGTACAGTAAAAGTCTGCCTACCTTTTGAAGAAGCAAACTGTGTGCCAGTAAGTATTTTACAGCTATAAAAAGACTTCAAGAAAGAGCCCTGTTGCTGGCCTGGGAGTTATCTTTACTGGTTTGAATTAACTTCAGTATTTCTTGATCTTTCTGAGCTGATCACTCTTGTTTGAAGGAAATGTGCTTTTTGAGTCCTGAATGAAGTGTCCCATGGTGGTAAAGCAAAAATATTTGCAAAAAACCCCAAACATTTTACGTTGTTGTGGGATAAGCACTAGAACTTGAAAGAGAAGGATATTGGGAAAATAGCAAGGTAGGATTTGTCATCACTTGAGAAACTTCAATGTTAACAAAATGCAGTTGAGCAAGTGGTAACTTACCATGGATCCTTGGGGGCTCATGAACACAGTGTCTTCTGATATGTGGTGTATCATTAAGCAAAGAAATAGAAAATGAATGAGCAAGGGGTATCATTCATACCCTGGTTTTCATCTATTAGTGGTTTCCGCTAACTTTCAGAAGTATTTTGGGACTTCACAGCAGATCTGAAAATCAAAGCGGGGACAAGGACAGCCATGTACTTGAATTAGCTTTGGGGTAGGCTCTGCACAGGTCAGGCTGTAAAATTCCAGGAGCTGCTGTCATTCTCTAGGGCTGGGGGTTTTAAGCTGGCTTCAATAAGACCTGCATGAAGACAGGCATGTATTACAGGACATCTTACCTGGCTTGTAAGAGGACATAGAGTTTTAAGAAAATTCATTCCCTTCCTTGCTGGATGGTTTGTTTTGTTTTGTTTGGGCCATTTTTTAAGCAGTTTTTTATATAATTGGTACACAAATAGGTCTGATGGGGAATCTGCATTGATTAGAGATGTGGGGATATAACTGAACTCTCATCATTGCTACTATCTACTTAGTGATACCTGCATCTGAACTAACTGTTCTGGTTACTTTCAATACAGGGGACAGTTGATGTGACTTCTGATGGCTGTTGTAAGACATGTGAGTACATTAAATTGCTGATTCTCTCTTCAAAACTGTTTGTTTTTCCCCTGCGTGTAGTCCAGTTTCTGCAAACGCAGAGGCTTCTGCTCCCACTGACTGGAAGACAGTTTTACAGCAGCAGAACTGCTCTTTACCTCACAGCTCAGATTAAAAATCTGACACATTCTTCCAATAGGGACACTATACTCTTTTTTTTTTTTAAATCTCTTTTTCTGTGTTTTTATATAACTGAAATACTGTTAGCTTGAGCAATCTTCCTGATAAAAAAATTTGTAGAAAATATTCTCTATGTTATTCCATTCAAAAATTACATAGAGATAAAGGTCTTTTTTTTTCTGTAGCATCTGCTCAGAAATATTAGGATGTTACAAAGTCACAAATGTAATTTCTAGCAATTTTAGAAAAACCTGAAACTTTCATTTCTCCTTCAGGTCTTGGTTCAACAGTATCTTTGCATGATAAAGCTAGTCCAAATGGAAAAGTACCTTGACCAGCAGGAAGTTGTTTTGCTTAATTACTGCCTCTTTGCACTCTCAGTTGTGGTTTCAGTTATACATTTGAACTATAAAAAGTTTTACTAGGATGATCTACCCCTGGTTTACTAGCAGATAACTTGCAAAACATTTATTCCCCAGTCTGAAAAAGTCTAAAAGGAGTGTTCTACTACTCAGGTATCGACCTTTCCCACAAATGCAAACGCAACCTGAAAGAGCAGTATATTGTGCATGACAACTGTAAGTCAACTGCTCCGGTCCCAGTGCCCTTTTGTGAAGGGATGTGCAGTACCTATTCTGTGTAAGTAGGAAACCTTTCTCTGTTCTCCCCCATGGCTGGTCTTCCTGGGGTTTTGGCACCATTGGGCCTCAGCTTCCTGCTGTATTAAAGGACCTCCTTGGGAAACTGGGAGTACAGAACAGCAATCATTAGCGTTGTCTTTAGTGTGATAGGAGAAATAGAAAAATAAGTCCTTCTGGAAAGACATCAGCTCCATTTATAAAACATGTTCTTAAATATGTCCTTGTATGGTTCTTGAACAGCTCTGGTGTTTACTGGAGTTTTTTCCTGCCCTTTGTTCCCTGCATGTGTTGTTCCTTTCTGTCTTGCCAAAACGGGCCTAATCCAAAATCCACTGAAGTTACCAGGATTTTCCCCACTGGTGTCAGAGGATCTGGCCCTGTATGACCAATAGCATCCTGAGAAAAAGCTTTTATGAATAAGCAGAAAAATAGATGTGAAATTTTGCTCCTTAGAAGTACCTCCATTTGGAGGAGCAAATATGGATCAGTTTGGAAGAAAACTGGCAGCAGACTGATGTGAAAAATCTCATTTTTATAGGTACTCCTTTGAGGCCAGTGAAATGGAACACAAATGCATTTGCTGTCATGAGAGAAGAAGTCATAAAGTGAAGGTGGAACTGGTTTGCTCTGACCATAAGACAGTCCAGTTCACATATGTGTACATAGATGAATGTGGATGTGTGGAAACAAAATGTCCAAAGAGGATAACATGAGTATGAACTAAAGGAAGCCTTTCATCACCCATTTACTCCTTCCCTAGCAAGTCAGTAGTTTAGAAAACAGCTGTGAGTAACCTCCAAATGACCATACTAGTGCTTTTTCTTTCTGGTAGTATATGCAGTTATGGAAATTAGATAAGATTTTACTCTAAATGTTTGTAGAATAAATGGCATTCCAAAGAGGACTTGTTCTCCTGTTTCAGTGATGCTGCTAATGGGGCAAAGTGGTTAATGTTTTAATCCCACACTGGTATATAAACCAAGGTTATTGCAAGACATTCTCAAAACAGTGGTGCCCTTCAAAAGTCCTGCCTGAAGAAAGTGCACATTGTAAAGCCATAATCACATGTATCACTTCATTTCCCTTCGAAGAGAAACAGCAATCTCTTCCACAGCTGTGGTTCAGACAGAGGCAGGACTTGGCTCAGGGCCACATTTGTGTTCTCCCCAGTGGTCCTGAACCTACTTTGACTATGACTGACTCACTAGAGGAAGTCAAGGTACTTTTGTTTTCCTTCTGCACTTTGAACACTGTATCAGAAATGTAAAAACATGGATTTTACATACACAATGCAAAATGAATATATTTGCACCCTTATTGGGAGTCCTTATCCCAGTGGGGTTTTTTATTATTTGCCAACATCAGACTCTGAGCTGTGTGTTAGTTCAGTCTCACTACTGGTTCCATGACTATGATTTGTACTATAAATAATTGACTCCCAGCCAGCATGTCCAGAGCTACTGGTGACAGTATCTTATGTGGACAGGGATCAAAATGATCCAACAATACCTTCAGAGCACTCAAGTAAGGCAGATGCTTCTGTGATTTGAGCAATTTGGCATTCTATGACCTGAAAGAGATTTGAAGATTGTGATTTTCTTAGACAGTGTCCTGCAGCCTGCTGTGCAGAGTTTTTGGGAATTGTTTTGAAGGGAACACATTAAACTTTAGCTTTCAGTTTTAAAATCTTGCAGCTCTTGAGCCCCAAGAAATATTTAGTTTGCTACTTTTTCATAATAAGTCATTTCAGGTGATGTCAGATTACTTTGATGTGTACTGTTTCATTATTGTGTGACTGATCTTAAAATTGTGGGAATCCTTGTGTTTGAACAGGCCAATGATTTGTTTTTCTCTACTCTCACTTGAGAGTCCTCTGCTTAATGTGTCATCACTGTGATGCAATGGGGCAGTCTGTGTTATGCCTCTGCAGAATTCAGATCAGCTTGTTTTAACTAACTCATTCTTTGGCCCCTTTCTGGAATGATTTGTCTCAGCCTAACATTGTTGTAAGAGCCCTTGAGAAGTTATCAGTTTCTCAGCACCAGGGCTTTTGAGAGCCACGATAGTCACCTTAGACAGGTGCAGTCAGAGGAGGTGAATTTCACCCTTTGTTTTTATTCTGTTTCCTTTTAAACAATAAGAGAGGCTGTGTGTACCCAATGATCACAGTGGGAATAGATGCACTGCAGGTATCTTTGGGAGGTGGGGACTACAGAGTTCAACAAACAGGTGTTTGTGATGAAGTTAAGAATTAGGGCATCATAGAATCATAAAATATGTCGAGTTGGAAGGGACCCATATAGATGACTGACTTGAATGTAACTCTCCCATTCTCAGCTTCTGCACTAGTCAGAGGGCCAGTTTGCTTGATTATAAATTATAGGAATCTCCAAATAATTTGGTTAACTGTCAGTTCAATGCAACTCCCATGGAAGGCACATATTGTAAATGCTTGACTGAGGCTCATGTATAAATTTCACATTAGTCCAGAAAACTGCTTTTATTGATGCAAATGAAGTGCATGCATTTAAAAAAGGATATTCCTTTCTTTCCTCCTTGTCTTTTCCTGAGAAGGGAGAGGTCATGCTTGGGTGGTTTTGTCATCAGAATAGTAAATAGGCTCTGTAAGTAGTCATATACATGCTCATGCAAATCAACCTGCAAACCAACCCTGCAAATCAATCATTCTCAGCAAGATCACCTAGCAGGAACGTGACAGGAACTTTTCCCATCTCTGCGTTATCTTCAAGTGGAAGAAGGGAATAAACCACAGGTGCCATTAGATTTCTATTCTCCTCTCTGCTTTAGTGATGATGAGATTTTAAACAGACGCTGAGAATCGCACTGATTTAAAGGCATACTTTCCTGTTTCTTTTTGGCATGCACTTGACATTTCAGGCAAGGGAAATGCTGGAACCAAAGGCATGTTTCTGGCTCCAGGATGCTTTTGATTACATGAAATCTCACATGCTGCTTCTTCATTCCCAGTTACACGTGGCGCTTCATTTACTCACTGAGTCCAGCACCTAACTGGCCTATGGAATACTACTTAGAGCTCTGACGGCTGGGTATTAGAGAGAAGTCATTAGTCCTCTATTTGCAGGTGCAGAGACCTACTTAGCTGCCAGCAAGATAAAGCCTGTTTAAAGAAAACTTTCAGCTTCTTCAGCTGAGAAATATCTCCCCACCTTCCACTTCCCACCTGAAGAGAAAAAACTCAGCCTGGAGGCTCCCTGATTAGCCCACTGATAAGTTGGCCCTTCTTTCTCAATGACTGTGCATCTGCATGCAGCAGCATCACTGTTGCTTGCACAGAGCAATCTGGGCTGCAACTAAATCCTATGTATCCTCCTTTAGGCTATCACCACAAGGTCCCCACTAGAACAGGCAAAGTTAAATGGTTCTTCCAGGAGATCTTGCCTGAAAGAGCTTGATTTGACCATGATCCCACTGCTGTTGCTGTGTGGCTGCTTCTCACATGTGCACAGTCAAGCCTTCATCTGTAGCCCAAGACCATCTCTTCCTGTTACTGACTGGTCTCTGCAAGTCAAACATTTTGCTGGCATAACTCAAGAAAGATCAGTGGCATTGCTCCAAGTACTGTTTCTTTCTTTTGCGTGAATTCTTTACACCAGCACAAACTTCAGTGGGGTAACCCCAGGAGAACCAGCGCTCAGCTGAGCCAGTTGGGCCAGGGCTCAGCTGGTTTCAGCCTGTAGCCATTCTTTGCTTATCATGCAAGGATGGTACTCCCAACTCACTGAGCAGTTCTGAGCCAACACAGCAGGAAGTACTGTCCCATATTGCTAAAATAAATATTTGTCAGACATACTGCCTCATGTCAGGTTGACAAGTTCTAAGACACTTTTATCATTCTGCTGGTGTGCTCTGAATCTGGGTTGCCATTATGAGATGAACTCTGACTTGCCTATTGGTTTGAAGCTTGGAAAGGTCAGTTCACAACACCACTTTGACATATTTTAACTCAATTTTGTTTGGCCGTTGTTACCAATTATTAATGTTTGCAAAGAAGAAAAGAAAATTCAAGGTATGCTCTGGATTTTTATTTGGGAGAGGCACTATTCTTTGACCTAGTTTTGCACTGAGCAGATCTCCTGCCTGTGGAATCCAACCTGTAGTGTTATCTACAGTGTGCTGTATTGATATCAATCTATTCTGATATCTAGAATCTCGAGCTGAAAACAAAGACTGTGAACTGTAAATGCCCTCTAATGCAGAAGGGATTGTTTAAAAGAATGCTGCACCTATTTTGTTTCACCGTACCAGCTTAACAGTTAGAAAGTTGCAAGGTAAACATGAAAAAATTTGTCTAAATATCGCTCAGGAAAGTTATCTGATTAGTAATGAACCAGAAAAGAAAATAATCCGGTAAATTCGATGGATCCTCTTTCAGGTAAGGGAGAGACTGAGGATTGAGTGGTGGGAGGTTCTGCCTGATGCTTCTACAGGTTCTTGTGTTCAAAAACACGTTCTTGGCCTTGTTTATATTTCTGTCCTGGTCTAATTACAAGGGTAAAAGTAAGATTTTGTTTCTTTTATGTGATTGTAACATTTAAATTCATAAAGGCTATTTGCAGAGATGTCCAGCATGGTATTTGCAATCCCGAGGCTAGATACTTTTGTCTGGCATCCCAAACATCCTTTAGGAGAAAGAACTGTGACAATTTTCCAAACACACCAAAACAAAGGTATCAGTTGTGAAAATCTTTCTTGTTTTTACACTTCAAAGGATCTTATTATTCAGTATCTTTAGGGCAACAATAGAGTCTCAGTTTACCTTGTACAAGGCCATTCTCACAACCATTTAATCCTTTGACAATCGAAGTCTCTCTCTTAGGAAAGCACCTCTATCAGAGGTGTGCCCAGTTAATTGGTTTTTTGTCAGGAGCAGGCCAGAGTTTGAACATGAAGCTACAGAAAGGTTCTAATTTCTTACTCACTTTACTTCTCTCTAAAAGCTGTGTCCAGTGTTAATCAGTACTCTGTAAGGCAGTTTAATTGATATTCAGTGGCTTTAATTTCTTTTTTCTCTTTTTTCTTTTTCTCTTTTTTTTCTTTGTACTTCAAAAGGAATCTGTACAGTGGCTTCCTGTGAGTTGACACTTCTGTTTTACTTGAGCTTGATTTCTGTGAAGGCCTCTTTTTAAATGATCCTCCTTGCTAAAACAAACAAACAAACAAATAATCAAACAACGAAAACCAAAACAAAACCCCTCTCCAGAGGATCCAGTCCAGTGGGATCTCCCATTGATACGAGTGAAGAGATCAAGGAAGACGGAGAGGGTAGGCTCTGGTTTATCCCATTTACCTAAAAAAATGTCTGTATAAATCAGGACTTGAGGGACTGTAATCTTTCTGTGTAGTTACTGAAAATTGCTATATACCTTACCTCAGCAAAACTGTCGTCTGGAAATGCCCCCACCTCTCCTTTTTTTGACTTCCTAGGCAGTCTGAGGTAAGTACAGCCCCACCTCATCTGAGTCCTTTAAAGCAACATAAGAAGTTGATGCCAAATGCCAACATTACGTGTTTGTTATAGGAAGTACCAGATATTTACCTCAAATTCTGTCAACCCTGTATCCTACCTTGAACATCTCAATGATCAGCACTTTCAGTGAAAGACCCTTTCACTCTGATTTTTAGCGAGAGTAATGCTGAGAACCATTTCATTATTTTTGATAGGTTCTTTGTCGAGGGCTTTCTCTTGCTTTTAACATTTGTAGTCAACTTCTGAATTTTCCTTTTACTCTTCTTTGGTGTTTTAAATGTAGTCCTTAGTAACTGGTCTCATTCTAAACTGTGACACAGAACGAGTCATATCTGACCTATGTCAGTGCCCCTTAGCATGACACCAGCAAACCAAAGGGAGCTTTAAACTGGGCTAAATTAGCAGTGAGTTTGGTGCCATTCCTATGTGTTTTAAAAATTATATTCAGCTTCAGTTTCTGAAGGCTACTGAAGAAGTGCAAAACTCTTTTGCACTCCAGCTCTGAAATGGTTTATGTCACCACCTCTCCCTATACTACTGTTCAAAGAAAATCATGAGGCAAGTCCACTGCTGCTCCTTTGCAGCATCTTGACTTCACTTCTTTACATATCCAGGCATTATTCTATATTGAGTGATCTATTTCCCGTAATGCCATAAAAACCTGGCTTGAAACCAGAGTTTAATCTGACCTGCAGTGAGCATTGTTCTATAAACAAAAGGCTACTAAAGTGCAATGTAGCCATACCAGCTGCTACTTTATGGCCTGGAATTCACTTTTCCCCAAGGGCTGTTTCTCTCAAGGAGCACTGCACACACCTTAACACCCCCAAGCACCCCGACTTAGTTCTAACTTGTCCATTTAAACTTTCTGCTTGCTCTTGATGATGTTCTGTTTTTTTCAGATTCCAGGTTAGGCATGGAAAAGATTTCCTGGGTATATGATATATGCTATAAATCCACCTTTCTTCACTGTACCCCAGAAAAAATTTCAGGAAGTGTTACAACTCATTACACTCTTCCTAAGTAACTAGTTTGGAAAATCCTTCAAAGAATTTTTATAGCCTGCAATGCTTCTCTGTATGAGGAAGTGTCTGTCTGGAGTCTAGTTATTGAGAACTAGAATAGCCCCTGTAGGACAAGTGTGAAAATTTGTTCTGCTCCATCACCAAATCAATTGGACTGGACATCTTCGTAAAGACACCTTTGCCTTTCCAGCAGCAAGTAGATAATTGGGTGACATTTTTGTATTGTGTGTTGTGCTGTTCATATTTGTGCATAAAAATTACCCTTGTAGCTTCTGTGAAAGAAAAAACAGTTTCAATCACATTCTCATCCTACATCCACACTTTCATAATGGAATAATTAGGTATTCAAATACTGGTCATGCAAAGATTTTTGGCAGAAACAGAAGCTATTCCTGTTAAATCACCTTTCCCTCAAGCTCAGTGACTTGAAAAACCAACCAAACAAAAACCCCAAAAAACCAACCAAGTTAAAAAGAAACAAACAAAGGTTTCCCAGCAGTCTCGTATTTTGCTTTCACAGCAATGCTTATGAATGTGCTCAACTTCCCTGACATGTTTTTATTAGTAGCTAATGAATTAAGCTGTTTGGGTTTGATGTTGATTTTTCACTGCAGAATATGACTTGGTGAAAGGAGCTTCTGTTCATCCTGGACATGAGGGTTACCACTTTGTCTTGGGCCTACCTGACTGATGTTTTTCCTGGGGTAGCATGGCACTTCTCATAGCAAAATTCTCTGTTCTATAAAAATGAGTTGTTATTTTATTTCATGAACAGTTCTGCTTCACTGTGTAGTATCGCCCTTGCTCATATATACTGGGGGATTCCGTAACATAGTTCCATTTCAGCGGTACTGTATCACTTTGAATTTCCCAGTTTCAAATAACTTTGAGCCTGATTCTCTTCTACTTTCTATTTAGCAAATATATAACTCTTGGGGATGACCCTTGTGGGTCCCTTCCAATTCAGCATATTCTGTGATTCTGTGATAATTCAGGCTTTTTTTTTTTCATTGCAACTTTAAAAATTAACTACATTTTTAGTTTCTATTTCCCTCATAAGGTGGGCAGCCTTGCCTGAGATTCTTCTAACAAACTAATAAATAACAAAGTTTTTCATCAGTGGCAGCAAAGATGAATTACTTTGTATATGGAATTTGTAAAAAGCTGCAGGCTCCAACTACTTGAACAAAATAGTCTGTTAATAATGCATGCAAGTGATTATTAGTAATTAAGAACTGTTTCTTCTTGTACCCACAGTCAAAACAACAGAGCAAACATTGAAATATGTAATCTTTGTTGCTAATGGATTCTGACTGGACTAGCAGGTCCTGCTTCATCTGCACAGTTTTCTTTGAAAGAAAGGCAAATTAATTATGCATCAAGTCTGCACAACAGCTGGAGACATGAAATGGACCAGTACTGTCCTTTAAAGTGAAATATGTGCTTACACTATCAGAATCTGAAAGTTAGAAAAGCCTTTGCTTTCTCTGAAAACCCCAACCTGTCATTTGATACAAGCCGACAATGAAAATAGTGTTATGATGTGACAGAAACATGGTGTGACAGAATCCCTAGACAGCCAGTTCACTGAAGTGAAATGTTTTTAAAGTGAAAAGGGCTCTCCCTTGCAAAAAAAGCTGACCAAAAAGCCCTCCACACACACCCAAAACCAAACCACCAGATACTTCCATCTGGATTTTACTAGAGTACAAAATAAAAATCTCCAAAGGATGACCCTGAGAGGGACTGCAGAGCTGTTGAATGAATCTGATTTTAAAAGGTTTGATTAAATAAGTCCCCTGTCAGTTTTGTTCATGAAGAGTAAGTGCTTTCCTCCAGTCCAGCCCCTGCCAGCACCTCTGAGTTGCCAGGTCTCTTCAGGGTCCCTGGGAAGCCTTCTTGTCTCCCTCACCTCTCAAATTTGGCTTTGGGTATGCCCTCGGCTGCATGAAGCCCCTGCTCCTTCTCTCCCCATCTGCATTCCTGTTACAGGCTCAGCCTGTATCCTTCATACCTTCTCTAGATCCATTTGCACTCCCAAATCTCGAAGCTACATCAGTGCAGTTAGTCTCAGGAAAGGAATCATCCTCCCTCCCTCGAGAGGGGGTACTTCAGGCTGCAACAAATGTAGGATAATTCCTGGTATTGGTGCAGACTGGGTGATTAACTAATGGTGAGTAGCCCTGCAGAGAAGGACTAAAGGATACTGAAGGATGTAAAGTTGGAAATGAGCCAGTAATGTGCACTTGCAGCCCAGAAAGCCAACAGCATCCTGGGCTGCATCAAAAGCAGATGGCACCAGCAGTTTGAGGGATGTGATTCTTCTCCTCTACTTTGCTCTGGTGAGACCCCACCTGGAGTGCTACATCCAGCACAGGGGTCCTTGGCACAAGGAAGACATCGACCTGTTGGTTCCAGAGGGCCATGAAGATGGTCAGAGGGCTGGAGCACCTCTCCTGTGAAAAGAGGCTGACAGTTGGATTTGTTCAGCCTGAAGAAGAGAAGGCAACCTCTCAATGTATAAAGGGCTGATAAGAAAGATACAGAAATACTTTTTACCAAGACCTGTAGTGACATGACAAGGGATGATAGTTTTAAATTGAAAGATGTTAGGTTAGATTTGAATTGGAGGTAAGGAAGAATGTTTTTTATGATAGTGATGGTGAGACACTAGAACAGGTTGCCCAGGGAAGCTGTGGATGCCCCATCATTGGCAGTATTCAAAGTCAAGTCAAATGGCACTTTGAGCAAGGTAGCAAAAGATACCCATATGGGGGAATTGGACTAGATAATCTTTGAAGGTCCCTGCCAACCCAAAATACTCTATGAATCTATGATTCTATGTGTTGTTCTTTTCTACAGAGACATGCTCTTTATCAGAACATGCAACAAACAGCAATTATTTTCACCAAACCAAAAATTAGTAATAGCTACTTTGGCGACTTTTATTTTTAATAAATACAAGGACCAGTGAAAAACATTGAAGTGTTTTGCATTCCTTTTAGGAGAAAGCTACTCCAGTACTTCCCACCATTACCAAAAATCCTTCCTTGTTTTCTGGGCCTCTGTCTCTAACATCTCAAGGCACACCAACTGGCTTTCTAGTTAACTTGCAGCTGGTCACAACCTTTTTGCAGAGCCATACCCCAGGCTTTTTGTGCCACAAAATATTAGCAAAGTAATTGCAAGTTACAGTAATTTCTGCTGTTGAGAATTTTTGTGCATAATTACATCACTGGAACAGAAACCTCTTACAGATCTGTCTGCTTTAGTGACACTGTTACTCCCAGGTTCACTACAAACACTTGGCATGTCACCTTATTTGTTTACATAAGTCTTGGTTTTCTCTGAGCATAGATTTGAAGTATTGTGTCAGAAAATAACCTTGGTCTGGAACTTTTACAGTATTTTTAAACGTGACAACCTGTCAGTGTGAAAAAACTCCCAAAATGTGTTTTTTAAAAACTCTCTGACTTAGATTACCATACTGCTATATTCAAAATATTGATTGTGCTTTGGCTTTTGAAGAATAACCAGGAGTATTGTAGGCATTCCAGAAATTAAATGTTATAAAGTTCCAGTGTTTTATTTATAACCCTTATAGTTATACTTAACCATTCTTAAGTCATCTTTTATTTTTGTAGATACAATTTATGATTTCCTAAATGTATTTTGATAACCTTTTTTTCCCTTCTGTCTGCACCAGAGTGTAGTGCCCTCATATTACTAATGTATTCTCTCAATACATTTACATCATTAGCTATTAAACATCCTAATGTGGGTAATGTTGTATCACTTTTCGCATAACATACATAGTGAGAAAATATTAAGTACAGCTGATTGTGTTACCCTTTAAATGTATTTGAAACAATCTTGTGTTGTTATTGGGGGTGTTACTACTTTTACTTAGGCCAATATAAGCCAGAACAAAATTCACTGACGTCAACAGAATGCTAATGAGACAATAAAGAAATAGTGAGAAGAGAGAGTTATTCTTTTGTTCATGTTGAAACATTAGATTTATTAATACTACATCCGATTGTACACCAATCCTATAATTTTACATGGTTTGCATTATGTTGCTCCTAATTTGTACTTACAATGATAGTCCTCCTGTAAAATGTCTGTAAACATGAATGTTTGTAGAAAACCAAATAGATCTGATGCTGACAGCTTTCTCAAAGGGTAAAGAACTATTTGCATATTTTGGTGCACATATCATTTGTATCCAGAAAGTCAATACAAGAAGGGTGGAACAATCAACAGGTTTTACAGAGGTATTTGGCTTTTCTTCCTTAATCTGAAATAAGACATACTTTGTAAGCCATCCAACATTTAAGGCCCTGCAACAATTTTTCTTAGGGACCGGCAAAGGCATAAAAGCTACTTGGTTTAAGGTAGAGATACCTTTATAAAGGATTACCTGATATGATTTCTTCTAGATACAAGAAGGGAATCTGCTGACCTCAGAACTCTCTTCCACTTTGAGGTTCATAGATTTCTTGGGTAGACCAGATGCATGAGTTTTAGTGGCACAAGTCAAGACAACCACGCTGATACTTTCAATGCACATGAAAGTCCATATTGGCTGTTTGAACAACGTGTTCTGGACCGTTGGTGTATTTCTGCCCAGAGAGCCAAATTAAACTACATCCTCTTGCTTTCAGTGCATGCTCTGACATAAATCAGTCATTGCATGGCTGCAATGGCATGTTCAGGACCTTTGCCAGACTGATCATTTAACATAGCTTTTATCCTGAACTAGCATTCCTTACCCAGCTCCCACACTGGATTCTTAGCACTAGCTTTACAATCTCTATCATAATTACAGTAATGTCACTGAATGCCCCTTATCTTATTTGTGACTTTCTTTACCATGAATGTGCCGATCTCAAAGCCTGAAGTTAAATCAAATAGTCTGACTTTTTTTGTCAAGCCTGGCAGGGAGCTGTAGGGGCCTCTAAGACTATCTCTGCTTCATGAATCACATATTGTTTGAAATTCACTGTAAAAAAAAATTCAGACTCTTTTTGGTGCTTATACTGCAGAATACTTGACCACATCTTCATCCTAGGTTAGCCATATTTTGTCTTCAGGATTACATATCCCATGGGACCACGTGTTACTCCAGTGGTGTTCTGCCATGTTTTGTGAGGTCCTAAAGGAAAACATTGGAGAAGCAAACTGCTGTGTGTCACTAGTGGTGATATTGCACTGGACAATGTTTGCTGTTCAAAACCCATGTTCAATAGAGGTAATAAATCATTAAATTGCTTTCCACATGTCTGTTGCAGCACAGCTAACCTCCTGCTCAACTGGCCAGACAGACTTCAGCAAACACTCTACACAGGAGAGGTGAAAAGGGGCCCAAACATAATGGCAGGAGAAAATTTGTTTCTGTGTTGGCAAAAGCAACTATTTCTCCCTAAATCAAATGCTAGCACAATGGAATCACCCCAAAATACAGTATATTGTGCTGCTCTTAGGTTTTAGCTTGGGAGTCTGTGCCCTCATTGTTCTTTCCCATATACCAGCAAGCAGCAGTGTTTACTGTACAATTTCCATGGGTTCAGCTTTTGTGCTTAGTTAATTACAAGAAAGCAGCTACAATTTAAAGTCAGTGCATTTCTGAAATAAGGACAAAGCAGTACCAACTAAAAATTACATGTTCTGTAACTGAGCAAGAGCTTTTGAAAGGTTTTAAGGCACTAGAGTCTTCATTCTTTCTACACATGCCCAGCCCTGAGTCTTTTTTTTCACATGCCAATGCGTTCACTGGAGATGATAATAAAGTAGTAATGAGACAGACACAAGGACTGTTTTCCTGTAAAAGTGACCTAGACTTAAAGAAGCAAGTTAGTTGCAGAAACAATGGACCCACCTGCTCCCTCTTAAACTGTAACTCAGGTCCACAATCCAGAAATGCTCCTCTGCAAGAGATTCTAAGAAAGAGCTTAAAACAAGCTACATTCATGTTTTCTCCTACTGATGTTACTAAAGATTCCTTCTTTTTCCTTCCTTTCATATTCAATTTCTTTTGAAAACTCACCAAGTCTGAGTCTCTGGAGAGGCAATTGTTAGCACAGTTGCTGTAGGGTTTAGCTCTAAGCATGTAACATGTATTGCAAATCACCCAATGTCCTGAGTGATTCAAGTGTATAAGTTTGAAACCATTTTATGTGTTGGTTATTTGGGTTTTTTTAACTGAGCTTATCAGCAAATGCTGGCCTTTTAAAAAAAGAAATGTTTCTGATGTAAATTAGCATGGCAGCATTTCTTTTATTTTACTTTTGATTTAAATTAAATGTAAATCCCGGAAAATAAACTAAGTAGTGAAACCACACCTCTTATTCTGCTTTCTCCATTTATACCGGTTGTTTAGTGAACTTACTGAAAGCTTATCTCCTTATGGAAGTGAATTTTGATTAAGGGTGTGTGTATGAATTTAAATTGTGCTGCTTGTCACTGATTGGCTTTCTGGGTAATTGCCCTCCTTGGGGAGGTAAGAATGGTCAGTGCACAAAGCCAGTGCAGAGTAAGACACTCTTTCCATCTTCAGAACGTTTTTTTTTTGTTTTGTTTGTTTGCTTGTTTGTTTGGTTTTTTCCTTCCCTCAATTACCTTCATCTACAAAGTACTGGGACAACAGGGTCAGACAGGGAGTAAGCCCTAGAATGAGATGTTCAAAAGAGGCAGGAAGGGTTGCAGGACTAAGGCTGTGCTGTTGGCTGTATAGAGCATGGATCAGAAACCCACCACCGTTCCCATAACCCACAAAGGCTGGTAACAGTTGAAACAGTATTTACTCCTGTTAGGTCTGTATATGCCCTCTGTAATAAATCCGGCATCTCCAGCAACATTTAAAATTCCATCCTGTTTGTGGCCAATACATTATTTATAGTATTTTTCATAGAGCTAGAAGTGCTAACAACCTGTCATCCTCGATATATTCCAGCATGTGTACTTCCAGTTTGCTTACCCACCTTAATCCTGTAGTTCCATCTCCTGCAGCTGAACCATTTGCTGCTTCTTGTTCTAAACAGGCAAATAATTGCCATGTTGTCAGTCTGTTGACTCACAGGGCAGGGCATTCCTACATCTTGCACTGTTATTACACCTGTCTTGCAAAGAAAGGTTGTTATATCACACATGCACAAAACATTTTAGCTGTCACCATCTTTCCCTCATTCTTTTAACTATTTAAACATTTACCTAAGGAATGGTCATTTTCCATTCTTGGCCAACAAGAGATTTGGGTTTGGTTTTGTTTGTTTTATTTTTACTGGAAAAACAGTTTACAGACTTTGTGGGTTTTTTTAGAAATGTGGTTTGACTTCTTCATCTGACATTTTTTTTATGAGTCATTGACATTTTTTTTCCCATTTTCTGATTTTTGTATATGATTAAAAGGGCCAATAAGTACAACTAGCATACTTACTCTTAGATCAGAAATAAAAATCTATACCAGTAAGGATAGAAATTGATTCAATCTTGGCACTGGACTTGTGAGCAGTGCCGATATTGACTAATTTTACTATCTACATTGGTAAAATATAGTAATAATAACAGACTCACAGCTCTTAAGAGGGAAAATAATAATTTCTCAGCATTCTCAGGGTGGTGCAGGTTTTGTATTCTTCTCCCCATTGCTCAGAAATGCTGAGGCGGTGAAGGCAGTGAAGGGACACACTGTTCACAGCGACTGTGTCCTATACATGGTGGAAAGTATTTCACTGTTCAGGACCAAACAACTTCCTCCAAAACAACTGTGTTTGACACTTCAGCAGTAAAAGAAAGAGGATTCATTCATATTAAGTTTTTATTGGAAGGCATTTATTTTTGGATTTAAAGAAATACCCAACTCCCTTAAATACTTCTCCATATATTAGTTTCTGATGTGAACATCCCTGTAGACCTAAAAAAAATTACATGAGCCTTGCAAGCTTGTCTGAGTTTATTGAGTTAAAAATTAAGAGGACTCTTGTTAGTTCATCTACATGAATATGTAAGAACTGCTTATTTTTAATTGAGATAGGTGGCCTAAATTTTCAGAATGTATAGTCTAATGATATTAAGCGGCAAGAGCTACTTTTAAGAGTGTTTTTTTCCAGAGTTGACCTCACATACCTTTCTTAACTAAAGCCAGCATACACTTTCCTGCTTCCCTCAAGACTGGGTCATGGGGCCTTACCTTGTATTTTCTGCACACCCAATATGTCAACAGTAATGGCTGAATAGAACCATTGAAATACCAATTTTGTTTATTAATTGGTTTCTTTTCCACCACAAATGTTTTACTTGTTATTTTGAAAAATCAAGGGAAATCAAACTTAACCAGAATGCCTGCGGCATTGAAAACAAACACAGAGTTCCCCTAGGAGGGTTACCTAATGCTGCACATTTATCACACATTCATTTTGGTGGAAAGCCCTTTATAAGCTCTGTGGAGAAATGAGCAGAGCCATATTTACCAATAAAAAGGCACTGAAATGCAATAGATGGTAGGAAAGTTAATCTCCTAATGTTTTAAAGAATGATTTGCAGCAAAGCTGTGATGTCGGATATCTTTTCAGGTAAGATACCATACACACAGTACAATAACTTTATTTCATAAGTACATTAGGATTCTTGGTGAAGAAAGGCTCTATTATAAATGTAACACATTATTATAATTATTAATATGTTAACAGTTGTAAGAAATATTGCAAAGGAAGTGAGCTATTTGTTCAAACAATATCATTTTATCATCAGTTCCTATCTATGTACAATAGAAACGGGATTGAATCCAGTCTGCAATAATGTCAAAGTCCAACTGAATTTCATTTACAGTGCATTAAGCAGGAAAGAAAGATAATTTGGGAAGTGTGGGATGTTTGCACTTTGCTTACCTTGGCAAGACCTGTTCCTGTATAGTACATTCCTGGCTCTCCCATTTTTGCAGTCAACATATGTTTGGGGGTTTTTCAGTGCCAGGAGATCAGTGTGCTTCTGACAAAACAAGTTTACATAATTCTCCTAACACATGTGAGCCAAGGGGAAACCCCCATTATTTCATGTCCTACAGCCTTTTAAAGCAAGTGTTGGCATTTTTTCTATTCTACTGCATGTGGTTAATTTTTTAACTTCTGGCAAGTGAAAAGAAAAGTAGAAAAGCAGCCCAGTGTTTTCAATGAGTGCACCTATCACGGAACTAGATGGTACCCAGCCTGATGTGTTTGGGCCCTACACTGAGCCCAGTTGGCTCTAAACTTTCCAGGTCGATGGGGATATTATTGATAGCTTTACCCTTTGTCCCTCAATTACATATTCTTGGCATGGCTTCTTTCCCAGAAGGAAAAGAAGAGCTCCACCACTGCTTTTTCATCACCACCCCCGGCATCACCATCTGCTCTGCACTATCTCTAGCCCAATGGGTGCTCTGGACTTACAGCAATCCCAGCTACATTTTGCTAAGACTTGTCAACACATTTCCTCTTTAAATAGCACAAAATCTACGTGGTGGGGGGAAGGGAAGGGGAGTTCATCTTGACTGATTTTGCAAAAGCCTGCATGAATTGCCTCATCTCCTCTCCCTTGCCAGTTGGGAGCACTCTGAGAATGATTCCAGCATCCCAGCTGCCTTGTTTGTACATGGTAGGAGTGTTTGGTGCAGTGAGAGAGGGAGGGAAGAAAGTGGCAGCCGCAAACTGGTAAATATTTCCCAAGAACCTTCCAGATCATGGATTAATTTCAGGCAGCTCCAAGTGTAAACAATACAAGCCACTACCTGGAGTGCCGACCTTCTGGAAGTCTTGCAGAGCATCTCTATCCCTCTCCAAATTGCATCTGGCTACCAAATTCACCACATGCCTGGAGACACCCCACTCCCCTTTTTTTTGGTACTTTGTATGTCCCCCAGCCTATGTGCCTGCAGATAGAAATTGCTGCAGAACAGCTGAAAGTACAGACATGGACCTGCTGACTGTACGCTGACTCACATATTGTGGTCACGGGGAAATGGGGGAAATGTCTCCTTCCTAAACCGATGTCTTCTTCCCTAGAGAGGTGTGGGTCAGACAACATGAGGAGGCAGGAGTAGGAAGAATGGAGAGGCAGGGAAATGGTACTACAGTTTGAGAAGGCACATGTGTGGAGGGATGCTGTGGGCCTTGTGTGACCCTGGTCAGGTCTGCCCAGTCCTTCAGGGTAGTCATCAAAGTCTGGCTTCCTCTAGAACTTGAGGTTGTGCCTCTTCACCACAGCACATACAGGATCTTTTCCTGCAGCTGATCTTTATATCATTAACACGCTGCCTTCTAAATAAATTTTATTTGACCTTAATTGATTTGTAGTCAGAAACAGGATCTTACATGACCAAAATTTACTAGCTCTTGCTCCTCTTACTATTCTCAGGCACCCAGTATTATAAGACCTCTCACACTCATCTAGGAATTTTTTTCTGCTTTCGGAAAATTCTACTGCTCCAAACTCTAGTCATTTTCAGGAAAAGGTAAGTAAATGAAAACTACTTATTAAATTTTAGTTGGTATTTAGTCTGATCTTGGACTAATTGCTTATTGATAGTTCTCCATGCTGGTCTCTTTTGGAAAGAGAGTTGCAGCTGACACTGCTTTTCTGCTTAGTGCAAGTAGCAGGAGGTAAAAGGAGTAGGAGGAGGTACATACAGTTTTAAGTAAAAAAAGAACCCCTCTGGTTGCATTTACAGAGGAATTGCTCTGTTTCTTAAAGGGTCACAGACTGAAGTTCTGTGACTTTAAAATGTACACAGTACCAGGAAGTTGATTAATTTTTTACTGTTACCATATCGGAAGTATTGAGTGTTGGACAGACCATGTCTCTTCTAATAATGAAAAATCCTTAGTTTGTCAACCTGTTGCCTTTAAGATCTTAAAACCAAGTAAATTTCAGGAAAAAAGGAGCATTTTTCCTTTAAAAATTTGATTACTGAGCTTCTAGCCCATCCCCTCTTGATCGAGGTTTGTTCAAGAGTCATGGAGGGTTGGTCTTAAACAAATATCCCAATGAATTTATTACGTCAAAGTCATGTTCACTCCATTGTGTCTAATGCCAAAAGTATTGAGGAAATTCCATCAACAAAATAATTTTCCAGTCTCCCTGCGTTGGTTGCCAAGAACAGCATCAGCACAGCTGATGATTGGAGCTGCCATTGGTCTGTAACATTCTTTTAAATGGAAAACCAGAGCAAAAAGAGCAGAGTCACTGAGATATAATATAAATGGAGGGGAAAAAAAGCTTAAAACATCACTTTTTTTGGTCCTCAGTTGAATGAGACTTTATGTGACTTCAGTGAGAATTTAGCTTAAATTGAAACGTATGGTAAAATTTGCGTCTCCAATAAAGAGAGCCCTGCCCTGGCTGGGACTGCTGCCTTTGGTGTAATTAGGCCCATTCACAACTATGCTGTAAGTGCAAGGCTTGTCAGGGTCTGATGCCCTTCCCAACTAACTTAATTCATACTTGTTACCCTTACATGATGTAAAAACAGCCCCACCTCCCCAGATTACTGTTCTCCCATGGTAATTCCTGTTGTTATTTTGGTCACTTCCATCTTTGCAGAAGAATAAGGAGGCTGGAATGAGGTAGATATTGTTCTTTTGTATCATCTGGGATTTACCTCTAGGAAAGTGAAGAGGAAGATTTAAAACTTATGAAGTTCAAAGTGAGAGTATTTAGAACAGCTTTCACTACACCCCATCTTCAGTTACTGAATAAACAGAGGCCCTATTTGTTTATACACTTTTCCTTATGCCTAAGGCCAGACAGAGCCTGTGCTCACAAGCAAACCAAAAAGACTTCAGATACTTTTCAAACCAGGTGCTGGAACCAACACTAATCAAACTTTAAGGTGTTCAAATTCTGCATTCTGATTTTCCACATGGGACCTTTCCTTATTTCACAACTCTAGAAGAGAAAATAGAAGGATGTGATGCATTTGCATTGCAGAAGCTAAACTCCTTTTGAATTGCCTCTCCCACTGCTTATCTTCATTCTTCTACTCATTCTTTCCTATATCATGTGTTTGTGATGCAATTGCAGGAACAGCACGTGGCCTCACAGTCCACGCTTACAGCGGAAACGTTATAGCCCCAAGACTGCAGCATTTGTAGAGCTGGAAGAGTTAATGAAGAGTAAATGGCAACAGGCAACTTGAGAGGAGGGAGAGATGTTAAGAATTGAGGCATTGTTTTCTGGATTAATGGCTCGTACACGGAAAGGAAAGTCAAAACTTTTCCTGTTATAGGCAGTTGGGATTGGTAAAATCTGGTCACACCTTTAGAAAAAAAATCTTAGCAATTTACTCCAAACAATTCCAAGTAAACTGAAACTTTCCAGCTTACTTGGTCTTTCTCCTAACATATCATTCACTGAAGTCTTTACACTTGTGATCAGAGTTGTAGCGTTTAACATCTGAGGTTGAAGTTGTAGCAATAGGAAGGGAGAAGTGTGCTGGGTGGATATATGTAAGCCTGAGTCTTCCTGCTTGGCTAAAGGTGGAGGACAGTAGGTGTTGACTGACCAAAGCTGAAAGGGGTGGGTGTTAGGAAGGATAACCAATGCACCTTCAGTAACACATAGAAAAACCAATATTAAGAGTGAATCACTAAAAATGACTATTCACTATATTATTCTGTTAAATCCCTCTTCTAACAAAGGTGTCATTCAGTTGGTCAATACAACAGTAGCTGCTGTGCAGAATTATCTGTAAAAAGAACTTAACTTCTAGATGAAGAAATGAGCCCTGTAACCCATCAAATATCTATGGTCTGATATGAAGAGAGATCTCATCAGGAATATACCCCTGATTTGACCAGTCTTTTTCATCTAATTTATTATCCAGATACTTTGCAAGTCCTTCTGTGTGCTCCTTAGAGGACCTGAATGCTTTATAAACCCTCTTGTCCACAAAGGTCACAGTCAAACCTGCAACTACATTCAATCATACAAAACAAATCCTGCAGCTGGTCTGCCTGGTGATTAAAGACTCAGTGATGATTGAAATGACAGCACAAAAATGGTAATAACTTCATGCCATCAAAGAAAACTTTCCATAAGCTTAGGGAAGCAGAGTTCAGTTGTGTTTTCATCAAATGTCAAGTCAAATATTACTTGGATCTCTGAAGGCAGTAATTGATTCCACCTCTTAGTCCTGCAAAGTTGCCCAGCGCTAACATCACCCTTGTCATGTGTGCACTTGTGATCAGTAGTATTTCATGGAAGATAGCTTAAACCAGCAGATATATGAGCTTCCAGGAAGGACCATATTTCACTATCTGGGGACAGTTTGAGCATCCTCAGTGAAGCAGTCCATTTAATACAAAACATCAGATCTCAAGGGCAAAGAAGTCAAGAGAAAGATCCTTACTGGTTATAGATAGGTTTGGATGCCATCTGTCATCTTCATTTCACTGCCTCTGGTGATTATGTGTATCAGCTGACTCCAAAATAGTGTTGTAGCTACATACAATACATGGTGCCAGGAGAGAAGCCCTGTTCAGGGGCAATAGAAAGTCAAAGGACCCTCTTCAGCAGAACTGCAGGAATAACTCAACAACAGAGAGCCACCCATTAGTCAATATGATAAAGGCCAAATGCCTCCACGTCTGCACTTAATATCCCCAACTAGTGAACAGTGGAACTGGTTGTAAACATGTAGGAACTTCCCATAATGTGACTAAAATTAATTATAAAGAATGTTGATTTTTGAAAAATGCCAGGGGTATCCATCTTTATTATTATCAGTTCATCCAGTCTCCTTGTATCCCATGAAAAACTTTGCACTGTGAATTTCCCTCTCACCTCTCTTTCCTCATCCCATATCTCTTCTCACAATATTTCATGTTACTCTATGAAGTGTCACTTAATGAAGGCTAGTCCTTTTAAAATGTATGACCTACCCACTAAATTCAGCTGCTGGATTTTTATCCTACTTTTTTTGGCCTCTGCCTGTTTACCAACCTTTCACAAAGCCTCTAAGTAGTACAAGACTCAAGAAAATGAAACCATTCTTTATGGTTTAGGGTTTTTATCAACTTCAGCAAATAACAACATTGGGTACTATTAAATTGATGGACAATATTATAATCCACCATCTTTATAGGTTAGGATTTTGCTGTTTTTTTTCAGGCACCATTTTAGAAGAACACTCCTTTCCTTGACTTTCTTTGTTTCTTAGATCAAAGCCAGCCTGATTAAACGGAACTTAGGATAATGCTGCTATAGTTTTATATGATCACTACATTGTCATGCAAAATTAAATGTACATTGGTGAATATAAATCACTTCCTTTTGTGGGAAGAGGAAGTCATAGATAAATAAAAGGGAATAGTTGGATAACATTTTCACAGTAATGGACAATGGTTGTATGTTTACATAGCTATACTTGGACAAGAAGATTTCCTTTGTTGAGACACTGCTATCTATTTAAAGACAAACTTGTTCAAGTCTGGGCTAAACAGTCTGCTTTGACTAACTGGATGAAGCAGATCCAGAGGTAACCCTAAAGAGATGACCTGGGTTGCTCAGTTTAGACCTCATCAGTTCTTATAACTGGCCAGAGAAATATATGTTTAATAAGGTCTACTCTACCACTGTGAGTCCCTTCCCTATAATACCACCTTCCCTAATCCTCATGAAGATACACCCCTCCTATCCCCCATGCCGCTTTTGAAAAAGCATTGGTGAGCAAAGAAAGAGAAAAGCTGCTGAGCTGTAAGCACCAGTTTTCTCTTAGCAATGAATGTCTCTGTACAGAATTATTTTCCTAGCAGGTATCTCCTTAACTTTTAAGATCACATTTGTGCTGCCAGTGGGGAGCACAGCAACATTCACTGTATGCACATTTAAGACCAGGACCTTTGCAGCAATGGGTCTAGTGATACAGAACGGATTGAAAAGGCTTTAGTAATATCAGCAAAGAGTAGTATCTACAAAGTGGGACAGTTCTGCCAGGAAGAAACCATCAGCTTCTACTGCAGGTATGACTTCAGAGTAGGAAGGGTTGGAGATAAATAAGAATAGGGACAATGGTCAGCCGTTATACCAAAATTCATCACACATGTTCCAGAAAAACAGGAGTGAAGGAAACGTGATCTATTGTAGGTTGAGGAGGCTGATTTTTGCCCGAGGGAACATTTCCCCAAAGCCTAAGTAGTTAAAATACACAACATATTGTTTGCTTCATAGTGGCTACTTACGTGACAGCTCTCAGGGCTAAAGTACCATAAATCATATTTTTTTCACCAGGATGCTTAAAAATCTGATATAAACAGGCTCCTGACAAAAATGTTACACCACTGGAATGGCCAGAAGTCATTGATTTTGTACATTTACAGCTTCTCTTCTTCAGAGTCAAAGCAATCCAATTATAGATAAATGCAAGTTGTCATGGGAGCAATTTCAAACTTTGAAAGCCAATTATATCAATGGATTAACAGGGATAGATGAGCTAGCTAAATAGTGCTGAGTTGCTCATTCCTCATGATAATAACACCTATTTAATTCCAAATTATTTTTCCCAATATTTGTGTAAAATCATTAACCTAAAGGCTAAGTTGCCTCTTACCTCAAACCAGTCTCAATTTGTGCTGGAGCTGTCATAACACAATTACAGAGCAGGACTAGCATGTCCACAAAGATGGGGAAGGCAAAAGAGTAAAATTCTGATTACAGAGCAGTGGAAAATTTTACCCAAAATATGTCTCTTGTTCTTTACCTGAGAGACAAAATCCTATTTTCTATTAAACATAACAGAAGATAGCAGGCCAAAAGAAAATGTACCCTAAGAACTATTGGAACAGCTGCTACCCTAAGGCTATGAGAACTGAATGGGTTAATGAATGGGTTGAAATAAATGGGTAAAATATTCAAGTCCTACAGATGCTAAGGAATGCATAGAATTGAAAAAAATCTTAAAAGATTAAATTTCAGCATGATATTGTATTGGGCAGATTTAATTCAGAAACACAAAGGGGATGTTGATTCGGCTGAAGGGCAGTGGAGTCTACCTGAGGGGGTAGGTAAGTCTGTGTGTGTGTGTGTGTGTGTGTGCACTTTGCAGTGGGAGAGAATGGGACAGACAAAATCTAATCAATAAACTGATGTTAAAGAGCTAGCAAAAAATCTATCTCAAGCATAACCAGATTACAGGAGAAAAACCATAAATCAATTATAGTAAGTTGCATGCCTCAGTGGTGCCTTATCAGGTTATGTGAATAGCAAAGATCAGAAAAGTGCAAGTTAAGAGTGTAATAAAGTCTATAGAATATTGGTCTTTAGCAATATTGACACTTGCAGGGAAGCAGAAGGTAGTCTGTCTTATATATCCTAACAAATTCCATTTAAGTAAGCACTGTTTGCTTGCCATAAAATCAAATCACTAACACAGCTGTCTAGGCAGAATATTATCCACATGGTTTCAGATAAGGAAGACTTGTACCTTCATCCCTAAGGTTTACTTGACAAATGGACAGAGCCACTCTTTAGCAATTTGTCTTTTGTCAACACCTTCTGAATGATGAAAGTTTAAAAGCAACACAGCTGAAAAGTTTAGCTGCTGGGACTTCAATAAAAAACTAAACCAGGAGATACCCAATATCCAGGTTGGCTTAAAATAAGGGGTTTTGTGTGGTAAAAAGCCAAAAAGTATTTTTTCCCCTCAGTTATCGGTTTATGTGTTATACTATTATAGTTTCAATTTATTTAAATGCCCTCAAATGCATGCATACAAACCTATACATTTCTCCTAGCATTAAATATAGTCTACATATTTTGTACAAATATTTTTTCATAATATAAAACACAGCCAAAAATTAATGCATGTTAGAGCCACAAAGAGTGCTATTATAATACTTGCATTAATTATGATAATTAAAAATGTTTTGTCAAGGTTTTTTACCTCAGTGAAAAATTTTTTTCTTGATTCAAAATGTTGTTTTCTTCAACGTGATCTTGCAATGTATTGCCTTTTTGTTTTTTCTTTTCAAGACAAAAATGTTTCAATGGTATTTTCATTAATGTTTTCCAGATTAGCTCAGTTTGTGACCTTTAAGTGATTTTGCCTTTAGTATTCTACATTTTCTCAGAACCTTGTGTTAAAATTATAGCATCCTACTACTATATACCACATTTGCTTTGAGCTTCCACTAGATCTTCTGAAATGGCAACTAGTAAAAAACAGAATATGATTATGATTCCCAATGTAAAACAAAAAAATAGATGGCTTTTATCTTAAAAATGCATTCTTTTAACTTAACAAGATCACATAATAACTTTCGATGTTGGATAAATGGGTAACTTGTTGTCTGATAGTACAGGCACACTAGAGCATATATTGGTATTGTGTCTTGATTTGTTTCATTCTCCCTAATGTGTACACAATTCAATAGATATAAATTGTGTGTGAGAACTTGTAGGTTTATCCTATAGAAAATGAAGACTTGGTAGCTTATATAGATCACTGGATAAGCACTAATCAGTCACTATAGAGATTATATAGATTTCCATGGAAACCAGAGGGTAAGTCAGAGGATCTATATCAAACACTGAATGTTCATTGCAGTGTGTCATCAGGGACCTAACTCTCCAACTGGTGACTGCAAGGGGATGAGACAGAGCTTAAGTCATAAAATAAATCAGGTCTGGATTTCAGTCACTTTGAAAGTGAAAGTGTTTCGTTTCATTTGACCTATTGCACCGACAGGGTCCATGAACAAAACAAATAAACAGATGAAAACCACCCAGAGCCAAAAGCCATATTTAAACACTCCTGTCCATGACGTAGGTTAAGACAGAAACAAACACACAAACAAACAACAAATACCCAACCAAAACAAATTCCCAAGTGCTCTCAAGTGCTCTTAACTAATGACATTCCTGTGAAAATGCCTAGCAAAATTTCTGATTTTCATTTTCCAGAAGCAAACAAACAAGAGGTTTACCTCGGTTGTAGGTGTTTTCTCACTGCACATGAAAACAGAAATTTCTTGTCTTGCTGCTCCTGTCTGGACAAAAATTATTGAAGGGTAATGAAGAATTAGGCAGTGATTTTGAGTATCTTCTAACATTATAAATGTACATAACTCCTTGTTGTATGAAAACATCATGTTCATGGCTTTTCTGTAAAATAAGAGATTGAGACATTTTATCATGCAAAATATCTGTTTATAGAAGAGAAAAACAAATCTGTACATAAATGCACTTGTGCATACACATACATGAATATAAATACAGATGACTTCACATCTTTTCCCTAGTCTTTAACTTGTCTGATCTGCTCAATCTTTTTCTTTTTCTATGAAATATACATATTTTAGCACATGATCTCTTTTTTCTTGATTCTCTGTTATTAAGAGGAGTAATGACTATGAAGTAGTTTATTAAAAGATGATAACCTATTTAACCAAAGATTTGGAGGGAGTTATACATTGCATTTCCCTGTATACACAGAAAAGGTTCAAAGTGGGAAGAAGAATGAAAGAAAGAGACTGATTAAAACTGGAAACTGAAGTAGGCAAAATATCAATGATTAACTATTCATGGCCTTTAAAGCACCAGATTTGTCATAGGTCTTCCAAAAAGCTCTTAGAAAATAAAATAATTTGAAGATGGAGCTCATTCCCGACAGAAGAATTGACATAAGCTTGGAGGAGAAATCCTGGAAACAGATTTTGGAGCTGTGGTACCTTGTCATTTCCTTAACCTCTCATCAGCTCCAGGGGCTGGGAAAATGTTGAAGAACAGAGTAAGAAACAGCCATTTTCAAGAGCCGTGTCTCTTGATGAATGATTTGGCTTTCAGGTGTGATTTTCAGACTCTGAACTCCTGGAAACTGGACAGAACTATGAGGGTGCAGCAATGTTTATGCAGTATTCCTCTCCCACAGCTGCCATAACCTGCAGACAGAGAGTTAAACCAGATCTTTAGCAGAAAGGAATCTTTTTCCCTTCTGAAGTATACTGCAAGGGATTGTTGCGTTTAGGGGGTTACTCCTCTTTTCTCTGATAGGGTTGTGATTCAGCAAAGTTGATGTACATAGTAAAATTTGCAACCCGTTCTTTTCTGTATTCTTTCCTCTGTTCCTTATTATAAGATGTCTTTAAAGAGACAGACAGGCTTTATCTAGGCTGTTTTGTTTATGCTTTCCTAATTTATGACCTCCAGGTGACTTTCCCCCAGGAAAGTAGTATTTCAAATTTGTGTCTTAAATGTGATATCTCTTCAAGAGGCAAGGCAAATATTTTTAGGAAATAAAATAAAGTAGGACACTGACATTTGAAATTTATGCCATCTCCTGTATGCAGCAGTAGTGACAAGCAGACATCTGCTCCAGCATTTCCACAAGGTCTTCTGCCTACACAGGACTGTTTATTTTATTGACAGCTCCATGCTGACTTTAGAGCTTTATCCGGCTATTACTGCACTGAACGGAAAGCTGGGATTTTCGTGTGATCTTTCAGCATCAGCTATGTTTACTTTAAGACATGCACCAGAGGACTTTGAGGCTTGTCATGAAATAGTGAGTGATGTCAGGTCTGACTTTAAGCATATAGTCTCTTTGACATGAGGAAATTTTATGCAAGTGGAACATATTTCCTGTTTACTACACAGATTTCTAATAGGTTCATGGTGCTCTAATTGATTTTTTTTCCTCCTAATGTATAATAGCATTACCTGTAGCTAACTGGCTAGCCTCTACAAATCATTTTCTACATGTTCTTGGAAAGATATCAAATCCAGAAAGAAGTTTAATTAACCTTTGTGGTCAAGCTGATAAGGCACAAACTTTTTTGCAGCAGTAACATTGGCTAAATACAGATTGTTAATCTTGATGAAGACATGAGCAGTCAATATGTCATTTAAGCTTTTACTTCCCCCTACATATCATTTTGGCTATGATATCTCCCCTGCTATGAAATATTAGATAGATGTGAATTCCTGAGATGTCTGTGGCATACAGTTTAAATCTCTGCATATTTCTGCCCAAGGAATAAGAAATTTTCTGATGTGCTTCTCTGGCCTCACTTTGCTGTTAGAATGATGGTGTTACTGGCACACATCTACTGGTGAATTCTCTTAGGAATCCTTTTGGATGAAAAGCATTATCCAAATGTAAATTTTAACTTTTAGCAATATCACTTCTAACTTTGGGCTAGGAATTATACTAACAGATGTTTGAAAAGCCTGGCTAATTCTTTTTGGAATACAGGAGGGCATAAACTAGTGCTGTCATCTGCCTTGTTTGAGTCTGGAACAATAGGAATTCAGGGAGCCCACGACCTTAAACCAAGGAATACTGTAAAAGACAGACAAAGTTTGTAAGTGCTACCTTCTCTTTTTTAGGGTAAAAAAAAAAAAAAAGACGTAATGAAAGTGATGTCTTCATTCAAAGAAGTCTATGACATTCCCAAGGAGTCTTGCCACCACATTCATCAGTTTTGTTTACAGTTTTAAATTTTTCATATACCTCCACAGCTTTCTCAGTAACATGGCTCCCAGCAGTTCCTATATTCATCACCCTAGGAGCTGCTGCTTACTAAATTCACTCATTTTGCATGACTGAGAATAGGATGCTGCTGCATCTGCTACATATTTGAAAAGTCCTGATTTGTCCCAAAGTGTTGAGTCATTTTTGCTGCAATTTTCAAAGATGCATACACTGATCTATAAACTCAAGATTCCAAACAATCTGTGTGCCAGAACTGTTCAGTTTCATTTGGGAAGTAGATTATAACCTGACTTCAATGCTCACTCTTTTTGCAGTTGTTGAAGAATAAAGATCATTTAGAAGCTGCCCCTTCTGATGTTCAGAGTTGGTTTGTTTTGCCTTCTACAAGCCACCCGTCCCCATTTACACTGGTTCTTGTATCCTGCATTCTGTATCCTGTACTGGAATCCACATATTATGTACATTTCTTAAGTCAGCACTAATGATTCCTGTCAAAGGCCAGATGATGCCAAAGGAGCATCACCCTGACATGTCATATCCATTCTTATGAGGAACATCTCTGCAGACACCTGCTTCTCCTCCATACATCTCTTTACTCCATATCGAATGTGACAGGTCAGAAGCCAGAAACAAGGAATTGTGCAATTCCTGTCCATCAGCTTTCAGTGTTAAGATATGCATGTGGGTTGACTCCAACTTTGCAGACACTGGCTGAAAGGTCAGCAGCAGACAGGTCAGTCTACTACCCAGAGGTGACCAGTTCCCCCGTCATGGTCAAGCTGCACTGCTGTTTGGGGTCAAGGAAAAAACTTCGAGTTGAGATGAAAGGCAGATAGGGGCCCAAGGCCAACATTAAGGACTATGTAATTTTGATCACAGCTACAGCTTTACTGGCATAGCAGAATTATGCAAAACTGTAAGAACACACGTACACAGATTCTTCACTGAATGCTTTCATTGGGTCACCCCACTATTTGCAGTGGCTAAGCTTTAGGCAAAGCAGCAAGGTGTTGTCTTTCTCCAGATAAGTTTTCCTAGGCAATAAACTGTACTGCTGACATAGGTGGAGAAAAAAATGCTGGTTTTTCACTTCCCTTAATCCTGATAGTTTGTAATGCTAGACAGTTGAGATAAAAATGAACCAGAATGAGAATAAACTACTGATATAAAAGTATCTGCTATTTAACCTGTATTATTCTCTACAGTTCCAGCATAGACACACCCCCAGTAAAACACTATCTCACATTAATTAAGGGCCTTTCATGTGCTATGGCTTCACAAGCCATTTTAAGAATAGAGTGTGAATAGGTGATTTCTATTTGTAGGCAATGCAGAGCACAGAGAAACACTGTCCTTCATGACACTGGCAAACTCATACACACAAACACAAACAAAAATATATCCAAAACAAAGCTCTTGTGGGCTGGTCTTAACAATCTATATCTGAGTATATTTCTCAGGTCTTTGTTCCAGTGTTTAAAAACATTGTGTTTTTAAAGTTATCATAGTGGTTCCAGTATAAAACACAGTGAAGTGGAGTATTTTCACTGACTTTATTGACATTTTCGTCAGGATTGCATGTCTAAGATTTTGCTGTATTTTTAATTGGAACAAGTAAGAAGGTATGTGATTTTGTAGGTACATTACTCTCTTTTCAATGGGTATGAGTCAATGGCCACTTCTGCCTTGCTTGTTCCATTTTTGATAGTTTAAATGTCAAAAATCCTGGTATTTTTAGCTGCTGCTTTACTAGAAAAAAACAACATGCTATGTGGAAAATTAGCCTCCAGTCTGGAGTATTGTTCCAAATATTTTTATGTACTGGTATGGTAAAGGTATAGCCAGGAATGTAGAGATAATCTAGAAGATAACAGGTATTACTCCACTATATTAAGTAATTAAACTTAGAGACTCTGGAAGAAAAAAGATCAATGTGGTCAAAACTTCCTTCTAAAGACCTTTTCCTAATCTCTACTACTGGCATTCGTTTTGACCAATGCATGCTGCCATATAATCTCTATGAATATTTACTTATACCTTGTTGCTGGCTCACTGTTCTTACCTAGACAACAAGATTCATGGAAACATTCACGTATCATAATCTAATCACAGATGAGATACTGTAAACGAGCTTTACGTGACTGTACTATAGTGGCTCAGCAGGTTTTGATACGTGCCTAGTACACTTCTAAGTGCTTTATGGGGACATCCCATCAGATTTACATCCAGAAGGGCAATCTTTTACTGGTTTGGAAACTTCTCACAGCAACAAGTTCCTACTTCACTTCAGCAAATTGCTCCTATAATTGTTCTATCTATCTATCTATCTGTCTATCTATCTATCTATCTATCTATCTATCTATCTCTCTATATCTATCACATGCAATAGGCAGTGTTTTGAACAATTTGGAAAATCCTTTATTCTTTGGGGGGTTTTGTTGTTTGTTTGTTTGTTTTAATTTCTCAAATAAAAGTAACGTGTCAGCGAATTAACTGGATGCAACCTCCTTTGCAACTGCATTGATCTGTTTTCACAATGAATTTTCAGGTGCCTCTTGTGGTTGGCCCAAGGGTAATATATTTCCAAGAGCAATATATTTATATCTCTTAATTCCTCAGAGCTTTAGTTCCTCAGGTGGCATATTCTCCAAAACCAGTTACTGTACACCTGTGCAATGACTTCAGTGAACTTACTGAACATGGCTCATTCATTGGACACACAACTACTTATTGATTTATGCCTTTAATATGTTACCAAACCACAAGAAGTCAACAGCTGCTCTGTCTACATTCACAAGCAGATCTTACTACTAGCTGTGCATCAGGAAGATGAAAAGGGATTCAAACAGGCAATTTTTTGTTGTAGTTAATGTATGCTGCAGTATTGTCAGTCTTAGAGGAGTTTCTCTCTTCTGTTTATCTGTTTCAATCAATCTTTCATAAGACCTAACTGAAACCCAGGAGGCTGAAACACATTCAGAAAAGGCTGCTGCCCTGAGGAAATCAGTGATAGTTTTGTTTGAGGAAGTAGCAGTTTAAGCCCCTTTGGAGATAATCTCGAATTATGATAAACATATTATTCAATTAGTCAAAGTTATAAGCAGGTATGAGTATGTCCACAAACACCGAGGAAGCTGGAGTCTACCTCTTGTGAAAAAAAATACTTTTATTGTAGATTGTTAATCATTAAAAAAGAGGAAGAAATCATTCTCAGAACAAAGTAGATAATTGCATATAAATTGTCTCAGTTTGTTCCTTTAACTGCATTTTCAGCTAATTCCAGTTTCTTGGATTATATGGAAACAGAAAAAAAGGCTAACAAGATTGTATATTCTTTGGGAGGGTCTAATAGCACTACCCTCCTTACACAACCTTTTTTCCATTAGCCCTGAGACCACAACATCTAGGATAAAGTTCATCCAACTTACTTCCAGTTCGGTATTATGAATCACGTTGTCTGAATACTACTCTAAGAGCCTGTTTCTGACCTGGCATTGCAAGCAGAGACATGGGTATCTGATAAAAACACTGCAGATATCCAACAGGACATAAGGTAAGTCCATGTTTTTTCTTGTGTCCCATTAATTACATTCTAGAAATAGTAGCCATATCCATAAATTGTTATCATTGTTACAGATCTTTTGGGAGGTTCTCCTTTACGTCATACCTTTTCATTCAGTATTGTTAACGTAAAAATACGCAATACAATGTAGTGAGGTTTGTTATGGTTACTAGAGATAAAGATCTACACATTCACCCCCTGCCTGTTTTAAGGCAACTTTAGCCTCATGGTTTTGTTCCTCCACGCGTGGGTACAGTGCCTTTCTGTACTAGTGAGTGAATGGGTAAACACTATGCCAAAGGGCTATACATGACTATCTTTAAATGTCATCCACAGCAGAGAAACAAGGGAGAAACTCTATTTCCCACCTACACTACAAGCTCAATAGATCATCAGGTCTGAAGATGACTGACCTGCTTGCAAACAGCACAGAGTAATTTGTAAAGCCCCATATTAAATCACTCCATGGGAAGAATTTTTGACAAATATCTGAAAGTCTGTGATTCACGTATTGCTTCATCACATGAAGCTGAAACGCAGACTACACTGTGGTGTTGCGCGGAACAAATTTTCAGGATTTTCTTGAATTATGTGAAATATGGTCATCCAATAAAAAGTAAACATTAAAGATAAAAATCCAATGCCCAGCTCAAGGATTGTACAGTGAGGAGTAAAGATATATCAGATGGGTGACTGTCCATGTAAACCCCTGCAACCTCTAGATAAGTGAAAATTCATTACTCATAAGTATGAGAAATAATTTGTCTTTTTTATAAACAATCAGTTCATCTGGCTTGTTGGCAAGTTCATGCAGAGAAAAACCCATTACTTCAGTAAAGAAAACTAACGGGCCATATTCTCCTCTGTCATGGCTTGTCTTTCCTGCAGTAGTACATACTGTGAGCCCATAGTGAGCCCATGACTGTAGCAGTGTAGAGGTATTACACTCTGCTGTAGGTGGCTCCTTGCAGTGCAGAAATAAACACCATGAACACACCCCATGCATACCACTCAAATTGCAGCCATCCTACATTTTCTGTTTGGGTAAAAGTGTATGACTTCTGTGTATAGACAGAGCAAACATGAAGCAAAAATAACCAATCAAACCCATGTAAAATAGTACATTTAAAAATTAGCAAAATAAGAAAGGTTATGAGGAAAAAAAATATATTGCACGAGCTGCAGAAAAAGAAGACCTGGTTTCATGCAACTTTACATTATTGGTGATCCATGGCTTCTCTGATAGATAACAAGGGTTGAGCTTAAAACTTTCTTTTAATAGCAATAGTTTTTCTTTTGCTTGACACCCTATTTTCATGGAGTTTGCAAGAATCTAGGGTCTCTGGGACACATACCTCTGTCAGGTTCCACTAAATCAAGCACCAACTATGAGTGTTGTCTGAGAACAGCAGATGAATAGGCAGACAGACTCATGCTGCATCACTGAATGACCTTAAGTGCCACAAAAAAATCTGCAGCAATAAGAAAAAAAAATTATTCAATACAGTAGACATATGGAAGCAGTGGGGTTTTATACTCACTTAAATGTACATTTGTTCAATATTCTGCTTGTCTGTTCCTCCTTCTGTTACCGTGCCCAGCCCAGGGTAGAAAACAACCTTAAGGGTAAAGAAGCTAAAATGCTCTTAGTACAGCTGAATCCCCAGAAAGGCCCTGTGGCTTTCAGCAATCTGTATTTCTTGCAGATTCTGCAGCAGAAGCAAGGAAGGGATGACCACTGCCAAACAGTGAGGTATGGTGCTGATGAACAGCTTTCTCAGCAAGCCTAAGGCTGTCATGCAGAGCAGCAGGGGCAAGGAGACTAGAGTTGTTTGAGGAGGAGAGAAGAAAGATAGCAGCAAAAGGTTTGTTGCTTTGCCTCTATAAGGTAGGACCCCAAGCTTTCCTCCCACACTGGCTCTTTGTACACTCCTAGGCAATGAATTGCACTGACCTATGCAAAGGGTCCTTTTACCTTGAAAATCACACAGTGAGTTTCCCCGTCTCCTCAGAATTAGTTGCCTGTAGCACAAAGGAATGGTGCAAAACCTCTTCCTGGAGAGAGAAGAAAACCTCTAAATGAGAGACTCCTCAGCAAAGGATGACCATAGTCAGCTTTAATGCCATGTGCTTTGTACATGTGGTGGGTACATCTCTTCCAAACTCTCCTTGTTTCCACCTTGACCCACAGTGGCAAAGATTAACTGGTATATATTGTCTCTAATATGACACTTCCTTCCCAGCATCTGCTTCAGCCTTGTGTGACACAGAAGCAGGCACAACCCAATGAGACTCTCTCTTTTCAACCCTTCCTCAACAAATAGCCTCGATTCCACCTTTGTAGGATGTAGAAGGCACGCCATCTTCCATGTGGAAGCTGCAAGATGATGCCACTTTGTGTTCTGCCATATGGGGGTGTTTCAATTGCTGCGACTTTTGTCCAGTGACAAATAAAAAGGAAAGGACTGACCACATGGACAGCATGACTCTATTTCTTGTATGATCCACACCAAAAATTATATCAAAAAGGAGGACTGCAAGGAAGGAATCAGTATATAGACTGATTGAATGTGAGAGTACCAGTTCTGTATTTTCTTTCAAGTGTAAATACTCTATGTAATGACTTAGAAAAATATTGTTCACAGCTTTACTACTGTCTGCTTTTCAACAAGCATAACTAACCTAGGAATATTTGCCTTCAGCTGTCACCAGAACTAAAATATTTCAAATTGGTATATACCCAGTTACAGATCTAAGACCTCCAAATACTGAAAAAATATAATTCATCATCAATTTGGTAACTGTAGTGTAACTCTTAATGTTGGTAAAGGACAAAAAGAAAGTTTTTGACCAAACTGATCATAAGAAAAGAAGGCGAAAATATAAAGAAAGCTTTAGTTCATGAGCTAGCATATGATGTTTTAAAAATACTAGCCTGTTTCCAGAATGCTACAGTTACTCACTAAAAATGACATCCAAAATTGCCATTTTCACTTGACAACTTTTGGACTCCCCCAGCCAGTTCTCTGGCACAGATGGATCTTTTCAAAGGGTTTCAGGTTCACATGAAAACAATGTACAGCACCTTTTGGTTTTAAATGGGTCGCAGTTTGTTTCTGGATTGAAATTCTTGATCATGAGCTTTTGAAAAACCAGACTTAAGCTGTACATGTTAAACTTTCCAAGTTAAATATTTCACCTGCACATGTACAATAACAATAGTTATGAAAGCACACAAAAGCATACGTTAAAGTGCAACCTAAAGATCACACTGTCAATACATATTGAATATTAGGGGTATTAGGAATGTTTGACTTTAACAAAAATTGAAGAGCATCACCATGGAAAATGAGGAGTAAAACCTACACATTTAAATAAGGTTTTCTAACTATTGAAAGTATTTAAAGTCAACAATATAGAAATACATGTATGTGATGTTAAATAGTGGTGGGTTAGTTAGAGAGCAATTTTAAAATCAGTATCATGTTTCAATGCAATCACAATATTTATTATTGTGTAATAGGAACTATTTTAACCAGTTCTAATACTGTAGAAGCTTTTGGTAGTAAGCTCGTATCATAATTGTTTTTCTCCTCATACTCGAAGTTTTTTGCTTAAGAGAAGCGAGAATAGCAGGCATTGGAAAGTAAGAGTTATTTGATTAATTGTTTTGTAGTGGTTTGTATTGTTTCTGTATTACATACCCCTAATTTTAGTGGTTAGCATTATAATTACATCACTCTTACATTGCTAATATCACTAGAAACACAATGCTCAATATTAACTTTGTGAATGCCTTGAAAAATACTCTTGGACTTAAAAGGATATTTGATCCAAAAATATCTTTGCTGGGCAATTTCAATCTTACCTCATGAATGTACTGCAAGATTAATTCCTTGTATTATTCCTTGAAAGGCAGTCATGTGACTGTTCTGATATTAAGGTAAACCACAATATACTTATTTTATTCGCATGTTTAATGCTCACACCTTCTTTTGCCTGTTTGAGCAATTGTGCAGCTTTTAGCAATGCCTCTCAAACACTTACTAGTTTCTGTTTGCACAGCTCTATGGTCATTAGAGTTAGAAGTTTAATATGGTAAACAAAGACGTCTACATGGCCAGCTGACTGCCTTCTACACTCATATACTGCTGTATTAGAGCCTGACACAGCTCTCATTTTGTATGTGCATGTCCTCAACAGTGCATCAGAAAATGTTTTCAGAACCATGTTATGACCTTCAGTGAGAACACCAAAGGGGGCCTTACTGGGGTCATGTCAGAGGGAAAAACAGTTGAGTCCTGATTTGGAGGAATATGTGAATGCACAGTAACTGGATGGAAACACAGAGTAATGACATTGGAGAAGGCTCTTTTCACCTAACTTTGGGGGAATTGAAGTCTGGGTATATAAGACTACATAAATACCTCACTTCCCCTGTTCTACTCACCCCAAGAGAGAGGAATCATCTTTAAGAGGTGCCCATCTTTCTCTCTGGACTAATGAAGATCCATATGAACCCATAAGACCAGAGAACTGTCCTCAGGTGGCTCAGGTTAAGGGAAAGGAATCTTTCTAAACATGGCAGCATGTATCCTTAGAGATTTTAGCTTATATAAAACTAATCCAGATATTTTCATAAATCTGCTGCAACAGCACAGGCTATTTTAGATTCATTTTACATCAGTTTTGTGGTATGTCTGCACTTTGTTGCTGCTGGAGTGACGGCAGGGTAGACATGCCTTTAGGAAAGCGGATGTCAGTTTATCTGGTGATTCATGCAAGGCATTTGGAGCCCTGAAGCCTTGACAATGAATGTGCTGATTGTAGGCTGAGTACTGCTGGGTGTACACTGTTCAGTGCTTCAGTGTACTACTTGTTTTCTCATTTATAATGTTCTTTCAAAGTAATAAGAACAGCTGAAAATAAACCCATGAACAAACCAGATATATATAATGAAAATCATCATGTATAAGGTTCTTTCTGAAATATTCAGATCTCACATTTAACAAAAAAATTATCTGGTTTCTGCACATCACTAATATTCTCTTAAATAAGTGGTATAGTTCAAAAGGCACCACAAAATCTTGAAGGTATTGTTTCTCTTCCATGGGGACTATGTAGAAAGAAATAGAAACTATCCCTCTTTATCAGTTGTTTATCTCAAACATGTGTGAACTACCAAAGGTAAAAAGAAGCTATTTGTGGAGAACAAATATCTTTCCTTATCTACTTTTTCTTCAGGCCACTGAATCTTAACTGGCAAACAAAAATGGTTTTGTGGTTCTGTGACTTATCAGTCCTCATCAGAAACATTTATTTACAAGCTGTTTCTCAAAGTTGACTGTATTATACAGTAAATTCGAGTGTTTTATAAGCTAGGAGTTAACACTTAAGCAAACTGATAAAACATCATTTACGTGAACAGTAGCACACCTATACATTTGACCCAACATCTTTACTCACAGCTGGAGTATTGGTCGCAGTCTAGAGGTTTTGCTTGCTACAGTACAGAATTATTCCTGAGGTTGACAAAACTAGGTCAGTCTAGCCCCAGGGTAAAATATCAGGGATCAGAGGTTTATACCGAACATGCTGGATCTTCATCCTTCCTTACTGGTCATCCTGCCGTTCACCACAATTAACAGCCCTGCTGCAAGCTCATCACCCCTGTGTCTCTACGGCTCATTTGGACTGCCTTGAAATCTGTGTACTTTCCTCTCTCTGGAAAATCCCTGAGGCTCCTTTACATAGGTCAGCTATGTTCAAGTTACATCCACATTCTGGTGAGATATTCCTTTCGCTGCCTGTTGTGAGGTTTCTTGTGCTTTTCTTGGAAGGCACTACTTGGCAAGTTATTGCTAAAGGCTTGGCTGCTGGAATTAGTTTGATGCACCTTTTTATAGATATGTTCTTAGTACTTTTATACCATAACTGCTTCGCAGTGATTCCCAGAAAAATCACAGAAGGGTTTCCTGCACTGCCAGCACTCGAGAAAACTGTATGTGGAGTCTGCCAGCACCAATTCCTCTTATTCCAAGAAGGAAAGGCCAGATACACAAACTGCACTGTGAGGGAAGAAGGTTCTGGGAGGTGTGAATGTTGGTAGGAGAGACAGACACTTGCAGTTTGTGGAAGACTGAATCTTTTGAAGGACATCATCTTGCTCTTTGAGCGCTGAAGTTGACTTTGGATCAGATTGAGGTTACTTTCTCCCTGAGACATTAACAGTTTTCTTTAAATCTGAACAATGTTCAATTTAGAGAGCTAAAGGATAAAAAATATTTCCTTTCATAATCTATTTCCCCAAAAATATGCAGATCAAAGGCATATAGACTGAAATTAATGTAGTATGCAGACTGATACATAGAAGCTTTAATTGTGCATACAGTTTATTACAAACACAGCTCTAAGTCTATCAAGACACCGAGATTGAAAAAAAACAACCATGAGAACATGAAAATACAGCCAGAAAAAATAATATAAAAAACATTCAGTGTATTGAAGTCTCCACTTTTTTTTTTAATTTCATTAGAAAAGCTTATTTGTATTTCTCCTTTTCGCCCTATATTTATCTTAAACTCCATCTCACTACTGTTTCTTCAGGGATGCTTATATTCCAGAGTTCAAATATAAATAATTGGTCATTTTCTGCCCATCTAGACGTAGTCCAGTAGTATTGCAACAAACTTTTCAGTTTATCAGCACTGGCATTTGATCACTGAGGTAGATGGCAGAGTTACTCCCCTCTCTGTCTCAGTGTTACAGACTATCTCTTTAGTCAATACAATTTCTAAGACACATATAATATTTGCTAGACACTATCTATATTTTCCTCTTACAGCCATGGTTAAAACTTACCTTAACAGTCACACAAACACAAAATTAGAAGCAGGAAAGAAGTTGTACTTTCCTGTTGCATTGTTTCCCCATCAGCAGCAAACCCTGACCAAACATCTCAGTGGGGAGTTAAATTCTGACATGGAGCATATCTCCATGAAACATTTAAAGTCAGAGAGTTAATAGACCATATCCTCCATTAGCTAAAAGATGTTAGCTTAGTGAAAATGAAGGAGTAGAGGTTGCTGGCAATTGCAGATACATTCTGTTCAGGTGCGTCCTTCGAGGTATGCTCATTTCGGTTTACCCTTTAGACTGAAATGAGGCAGAGAAGCCATATAAGCCAGAAAGGACCTTTATTTCACTGTGGCCCAAAGAAAAAGGTTTAAAAAAAACAAAAAAAAGGGACAATTGGATAAAGGTTGTAAAGATTGTAGCATTGCGTCCATGTAGGCATGCTGGAGATTAACTCCAGTTTCATACATCTGTGTTTCTTGTGTTTACTTCTGTCATGTAAGTTTTGCAATCTCCATTTGTTGAACTTGTTTTCTGCTTAGTAACTTGCATGAGGTGTTGCCCACTTAGCTAAACTTCCAGATAACTGAAAAGTTGAGAGCAATAATATAAATAAAATTATTTAATAAGTGAGTCACAGTTACATGCAGTGTAGAAACAGGGAGGCATCAGCTATGTATAAGTGCATAAGGCAAATACAATCTTGGGCATCACTACATTAAGAAGAAAAATAGCATTAGTCACGTCTCCCCCTCCTACCAGAAACAGAAATACATTATTTCATATCAAAGTAGAATGCTATTCACTCTTGGCTTTCCTAATTTTTTGATAAGCAGAAGGTCCTTTTATGAAAAAGCAGACCAACTCTTTCGCTTACCTTTTTCAATCCTGTGTTTGGAAAAAAACCACAGCACTTCTTCACAAGGGCCATAGCTTATAAAACACCCAGAACAGGGAAAACAGAAGGAAACATGATCAATTTTAAGAAGCTAAGTGTGTAGAGAAACCTATGATTCATTCTTTGAAACTGTAAAATTCAGAATTTTGAAGCTGTTCTGGGAAGAGGAATACACAATCCATTTACTACACATTGTGGTATCTTCTTTCAATTCAGATCAGTTTTGAAACAGTATCCTTAGTTTTTTAAGGTGCTTCTGAATTTGCACCATTCATCCTCAGTTAGCTGGTCGCCAACAGTCTTTGCTCCTTGTCTGTATTCTCCTAAAGCAAAAAGACCAGCAACCCTTGTTCATTCCGCGTTTGCCCTTTCCCACCTCCTGATGCCACAGGCTGTCAGACCATATGCTCTGCTACTGTGCTAATGACATAGGAGCTCTGCTTTTGTAAGGAAATCAGGACACCAGATCTGGAAATATCTCCTAAGAAGTTTACTGGAGACTGAGAAGATAACCGAAGGAGATAGAGCCGAACATCACCCGTGTTGAAGCTGTAGAGTTAAAATAGTCCCCGGGGTAAATGAAAACAAATAAATTGTATTATTTCCTGCATTGTATTTTCCCTTTTTGTTGTGAACGTGACACAACTAGAGGCTTCCTCCTTGGCTGCTGAAGGACATAGTGAGGTGTCCCTTACACATGCATAACTCTGCAGAACCAGGAAGAGACTCTGATTCCCCATATCACACACAGCGTACAGTAAAATTTGCACTGCTGGTAGCACAACCCAACACCCCTCCCTACCACCCCCAGGAGCATGACAAACACCAATAACTCATGTGGTGTAATACAACATGTCACATTGCTTGACATATGCACCAGAAGGACTGACCTTCGTGAAGCACTTTGATAAATCTTTCATGAACAGAATTTCTTTCACCTTTGTATGTGGATTAAAGAGAGGGCAGTAAAGTAGAAAATGTAGATGTCACACCAGGAACAACATAGATGAAAAGACTGCCACGTGAAAAGCTTAAATTCCCCAGCCTGCTTTCCCAATTTATCCGGGACCAATATGTGCATTTGAGAAGGTGTGTCTGTTTGCTGCCTTTCCCACCTCATATGTGGACAGAAATGCTTGCATCCTGCCCACTCTCCATCAAGAATTTGACTGAGGAAATAGATCCTCTTTGTCTACAGGCATTCGAGCCTAAGTTCCAGACAGAGAATAATGTAATTTCCTGTACACTATGGGGAACACAGAGCAGTTCATGTTTCCTGAAAATGTTGGTCGCTATGACCTAACTTTCAGGAAGTGACATGTTAAAGGGGGCTGATTCTTGTACAGGATTAAAAACTGACAGGAGATCACCTATGGGATTGGGCTTTGAGCATGTGACAAAGACAAAATACTATCTGGAACTGGGCTGTGGCCAGCTTCAGCAAGGAAAGGAGACCCCAGTCTGCAGGGAGACAAGAAGGGCTGGGGAAGAATAGCACTGCGTTGTACAGATTTTTGTTTGGATGAATGTCATGGTAGGTATGTTCATGGATTTACCTGGGAAAAGCTGCCTGGGAGATCAGCAGAGGCTGCAAGAACCTCTATGCTGTTTGCAGAGCTCCCCCTCTACCACAAGTGTCCAAACTTGACCAAATGAAGACCAAGCATATGTGCAAAGGCCCCAAGTCCCTGAGCAGAAACTTTGTACCAGGTTTGCAATGCACTTATCTTGTGTGGGAGAGCAGCTGCCAAGATTTCTGTCTCAACACACACCTGTAAGAGGAAATAGCGCTCATTTGTCCCAAAGAGAGGCCTGAGGGAGCATCCTTATGCCTGAATTATCTTCATCACTATTTTTCTTACTGCAACTTTCATCCTTATGGTAATGCCCTGAGTTTTGTCCCTTAGTATTTCACTTTAAAGACAAACCTTGTGATTTTGAGCAAATGATTGCTTGTTTGATATGCAGAGAATCTTCTATGGTATTTCTGAGAATTGCACCTTCGACATATGGCTTAAGAATCAAAAAGGCTGAGAAGAGGCATGGGAGATGCTGTTATTCACATGTCAAGAGTCACTCTGAATCAGGTCTGAACTGTTTCCCAAATAAGATGCATAGTGAAAATTAAATAGAAACAAAAGAGACTCTATCAGGGAAACAGGATGGTGACACCCTCTAGAAAAATGAGATATTTCAGGAGCATGTCTCCATAACTACAACAGATGAGTGACAGTGGAAAGCAAGACAATGAGAAAGCAAGTTTATATCTGCTAGTGACAAGTTCTGATGCACTGTGTGGGTTATAATCCTGTTCATGAATGCAGGTAGAGGAAATTCACTCTGAAATGGTACTTTTTTTTTTTTGTTCCTCAGATTTCATATTTCTCAAAATAACCTTGTGACCCAAAGAGAAAACTGCAGAAAAACTAACAGAATACTGAAGAAACAATTTTGAGATTAAGAATTAACAATTAACATCAGTTTGGCAAACGAGAAAAATTTGAAGTTCAGATTGAATTTACAAAAGAGGAATAGCAGTTCAATGAAGGCATCAGGAACAAAGACTTGAAAGTAGGGAGCTCCCAAAGTCAGACAAACAAAAACCTTATTATGGTGTGCACTGTTAGCAAAACAGAGCAAAAGAGCCAGTTCAGACAACCAGGATGCTCTCAGGCTCAGAGGTAACAAGAATGGGGAAGAACGGGCAGTAGAGCTAAAATACCTTCATGACTCACACGGATTTGAAAGTACATGATTACATAAAAGGAGGAGAGGAAATAGCCTCAAGTTGCGCCAGGGGATGATTAGATTAGATATTATGAAAAGTTTCTTCATGGCAAGGGTTGTCAAGCATAGGAATAGGCTGCCCAAGAAAGTGGCAGAGTCACCATTTCTGGAAGTGTTGGAAAAACTTTTGGATATGGCACTTGAGGACATAATTTACCGGTGAATATGGTGGTAGTTCTGGGTTGGCAGTTGGACTTGTTAATCTTAGAGGTTTTTTCCAACCTTAAAAACTCTGTGGTTCTCTAAAAAAAGTGCGTCTCTTTTTACTGCTAAAAGGGGAATCATTCATCTTTCTCAGATCAGTAATGTACTATGAGGGATGACTACAGCAGGTGCATTCAGTTTCAGGGCAAAAAAATCTCTTGAACTGTAGTTTCACAAGCATTGTCCTACTGAAATGTCATTTCATAAGGTTCTGCCTTCTTGGCCCACTCAAACTTTAATTGAATTATACTGAATGGAATTTTAATTGAACTATCCTAATGTTTAATCCAAGGTAAGAATGTTACAAATGTGCCAGCTTTCAGTCAGTATATATGTATTACTGGACTTCCCAAAATCCACCCATCAGGGCAGATATTTTTTAAGGTGCGCAGCAACAAAGGCTTGTTTCCAACATATAAGCATTTTGATGTTAACCTCTTATGTTCATTAACCTCTCATATGCAATAAGGGGCAAATTAACATTGAAACTTTTTCTGAAATTGAAGATCTTTACAGAGGTATCCTAATAAAGTTTCTTTCTTTTACCTGGCTAACTAATTTCTCTAGCTTTACAGAAACTTACTTAAACTTGAGACCTCTAGCCATCTGCCCAATGTGATTGAAGTTGGACAAAGGTCCAGAAAATATTTGGGGGAACAGACAGATATTTATACTAGGGAACATATTACTATTGTAGAACACATATTGCATGAATAAGAGGTAATTGTTCTCTAGTAACTCCTGATGGTAAAGGTTCGAGTGGTTTGTCTGACCAGGAACATTTCTTTCCTGGACACATTCACAGGGCTTTGGCAAGTGTCCTTAGTACAGAGCTCATGTCTGTGTATACTCACTGCTACTTCTGGAAAACAGTTTCTGCAGGCACGGGTTGGCTTGTGTTCAGCAAGGCCAGAAAACACAATCAATTTTTGAATGTTCACAGGGTCAAACATTGGCATACTGACACACTACTTCAGAGGGAGAAAAAAAAAGGTTAAAACATTAGTAGGAGAAACAAAACTACAACATAGGAATGGAGTGTGTATAATTTTGCAGTATTCTCCATGATTTCTGGCCTTCAGGCATCTAGTTTTAATTAGCATTTCCTTCCTGCTTAATTCCAGAGCCAATAAAATGGCCTCCGTTCTCTACGATTTCCATTCGCTTCTTTTGCTATAAATGTTCGTTGACCTTCATTGTTGCTAACAAGGCCCTATGCCACCCCTTCCCTGAAACTTACTTCTTGCAAATAGGAAGTCTTTATGCCTGAAATAATTCTAGTTCAGTTTACACTGGAATGTCTCTGGGGTCAGTTTATCACTCACAGCTGATAACAAGTGAAAGGTCTGCCATGGATGGCTCATCTAACTTAATGTGCTACCACCCCCTCTGGACATTTTGCCCAGGATAAATCAGATAGTGCATCTTCTACCAGTCATGGCTAATGAATGCTTTTCAATGCACTATTAAGCAGTTCGTGATTCATGCAGAGCCATTATATACTTGAGGGATTTCCCACCACTACCAGACTATATATTTACCAGTGTGTATTCGGGGAAGTCTTCCTCTTTATAGATTTGCCAGGACATTCCTCCGTGCCTTTCCTTGTACATCTATGAGTATATAATTACATGTATCTATTAGATATGGCACAGTATAATGTGATATGATTAGTATAATCTCAGAGGTGCCTGGTCCTGACTACACCAGATTGTGCCCCTTGCCATATGTCCTTGCATCCTGGTACAATTCTGGGCAGGGCACATCATTATGGTGTTCGTGCCCCAGCTTTTATGTATGGTTTTGTGCATAAATATCTGATGATTTATTTTCTTGCTGTTTTTCATGTTTAGAAAGTTTCTAAACTGCTGATTGTAAGGCATGGTTGAGATATCCCAGAGGAATAATATATCACAGAATCATAAAATAATTTGGATTGGAAGGGACCCTGAAGATATCTAGTTCCAACTGCCAGCCAGGGTTCCACCCAACCTGGCTTTGAATATTTTCAGGGATGGGGCATCCAAAACTTTCTTGGGCAGGATGTTCCACTGCCTGACCACCCCCTGCGTAAAGAATTTTATCCTAACATGTAACCTAAACTTGCCCTCGTTTCTTTTGAAACCATTGCTTCTTGTCCTACCACTATCTGCTTGTATAAAAAGTCCTTCTCCAGCTTTCTTGTAGGCTCGCTTTAGGAACTAGAAGGCTGCTCTCAGGTGTCCCTGAAACCTTCTCTTCTCCAGGCTGAGCAGCCTCATCTCTCTCAGCTCATCTGCGTAGGGGAGGTGTTCCAACCCTGTGATCAACTTAGTGGCTCTGCTCTGGACGCATTCCAACAGGTCCATGCCTTTCTTGTGCTGAGGACCCCAGACCTGGACACAGCACTCCAGGTAGGGTCTCATAAGGGCAGAGTAGAGGGGGTGAATCACCTAGCTTCTGGAGTAGTTGTAAAAGGTTGCTATCAGAGAAAACTCTCTATATACAAGATCTCAGCTCATGGAGCAAAACTGCAGTCATACTAGTGGCAAAAGTCAGCTCAGTAACAGCTGAATAACAGGTCTTAAACTGATGGGCTTCAATCTTCAAAAAAACCCACCAAAGCAAGCAAATGAAAAAGAGTAACACGGTGCTTTCTGGTTTGCCTGCATGGGGAACAGGATTGAGGCAGGCTTGCCCTGAGCCCCGGTGCTCCACCAGTGGCTTCCAGCACCGCCTGGAGCTCCTGCTGCCACCACAAAACATTGATGGTTACCAAGTAGCAAAAGCTCACTGTATGTACATCAGTGCTATCAGAAGTTGTATTGTTTAAACTGAAACAGAAGAAAGGGACACATCTCCTTCCTACATGGGCTCTTTAATAGCCCTGTTAGTAAAAGATTAGAATCCAAAGGGAAGCAACAAAGGGAGAACCAAACTATGAAGTAAACTACATGGCATTTTCTCATGGGTGTTTCCACCCTTGGAAAAGGGAACATAAGGCCTAACAGTATGTCTCACAATGCATATCAAATTTTCCATTACTTTGTGATAGTGATGTGTGACAACAGGTTCACAGAGGGAAGGGTTTGGCCACGTTATGGTAATATTGAATGTATTTTATGATCTACAGTTACTGGATTATGCAGACAAGGAAAAACTTGCCTCCAGTTCTGGGTTTGAGGATTTTTCTCAAATTTGATATAAATCACTGAGGTTTCTGGTCTGAGAACTTATAAATCAGTATGTACATCTATGATCTTAAAACTGAAGTTTCTAAATTGCTTTTTATTCCCTTTTCATTTTTTGACTTCTAAAATTATCAAATATACAAAAGCCCTAAGGACACTCAAATGGAAAATGAACATTGTGATACCAAGACTTTAGAGATTGGATCCCTACAAGCAGATGGGCCCCACCTTGCAGCAAATTGAACAAATACAGGGTAATTTATCTTTAGGTGCAATAAGCATCATACACAAGTTTGCCAAAGGCTGGATAATTCCATAAAGCTGCTCAAAAAGAAAGCAGAATTGATTAGAAATGAAAGGTCTCGCAACACCACCCTGAGTACTCAGCTCTTAATCAGGTTATCAGGCAGCAGGTTATCAGGGCTTTTCTTAATTGATACAGTCTTTTATCAAATAAGGGTGTTATCTCATTGGTGAGGTCATAAAATATGAGTCACACAGAGTCAATAGAATATCTAGCACAAAGGTGATGCTATGCATTATAGAGGCTAAAGATATTGCAGGTATTGTAGATGCTGTTTACTTAAAGGCTACTGATGAGTGTTGTGGCTCCCTTCAACCTTCAGAAAAAGCTGTTTTAACCTCATTTTAAGCTATGTCTACTGCTCAGAATAATTCTGCTTATCATGATTTGATATTGTTGCCTTGGCAATGCTGTGTGACATTTTGAACACAGGGCCTAATTTCTCATTCTCAATTACCACATAGCTGAGATTTTGATTTTGCTAAGCGAAATGCATTCACTGAACACTGAGCTTTGTGTGTTAAACTGTCAATGAACTCATAGTAAGTAAAGAAAAATGAACATTTTGAATTAAGTATTTTGCAGTTTTATCAAAATTTTACCTTAAGAATAGCTGCTTTTCAGGACTGTATTTCATGTCTTGGAGATCTCTGTGATGACTCCAGGTTTCATATGTGAATTCTTGTACAACTTTTGGTAAGGCTTTGGCTTTGATTTTTTTCCACTCTTAGGTACCTAACTGCTAGGTGTTGTACTCCAGCATTAGAACCAGTGCCTTCTTAGCTTCATTTCCATGCCACCCCCCCCAATAAATTAAGAGAAAATGGGTCTATAAAAAACCCAAGACATTCAGCAAACTCTTAGGAGAAGTCCATTCATAAAAATACTTTCATACTAGTGCCATCATCTTGTTGCTAATGCTTTACATCAGACAAAAAAGAGCTGGTCATAAGATCAGCATGGAAATAATTTTCTTTCTGAAATTATTTTTAAAACCAAACCAGAATTTTTCAAGTTGATTAAAACACCCTATGTATGTGTTAGAAATACTTTGTTTCATTTTCAAGTCTCTAATAATGCTTTTAAGCGTAGAATTACTCTAATGTAGAAGGCAGAAAGGGTATTTTCCTTGGAGAAAGAACATCTAAATTTGGAAGAAACCTGTAAGGATCTTCAAGCCCAACTTGTCAGTGTCTAATGCATTGGTGCTGGTAGTTAGATGCTCATCTTTCAGGAATCAATTTCAAACTGCAGGGCAGAAGTACCCAACTTGGGTTGTGCCAGGTTTCATTGTACAGCACCCCTAGCACACAGAGCACACAGAGAACACTCAGTGACTCAGTTCCCTGTCCCCACCATCAGCAGCTGGGTTACCAGGCACCCTGAGACTATGACTTCTCCCACCTTTCTTCCCACTGAGTTACTTAGCATTATAGTCTGGCCAGCCTCTGGTCAGTGCAATGTTCTGTCTTATGCCATAAATAGTGCTAAATATTATGTCCAATGGATAAATAACTTCATTCTGTTAGGAGCAACAGAGGAGCAACAGTAGCAGGGAAATGCTTCCAAGCAGTATTGCAATAAGAATGACCAGAAGAACAGAAAATATCAACTGACATGGGAAATTAATAAGGCTTAGAAATCAAACAAATTATGTCCATTATAAATTTGTGAAAAACAAATCCTTCCAGTGTACCCTACAAAATGATGTGAAGCTTTAGCTTCAAATAAGGTGAAAAAGTGTAAAAGTCCATTCCACACTCTGCTAAAGCAACCATGCTGCAAAAGAAGCATTCACAGTTAACATAGGTGTCTCAGATCTATAACTACCTATAACTATCTATAACTTTGATCTATATATCAAAGAAGCTGAACGGCCTTAGGAGAATGAAAAACCCTAAACAAAGGCCTTCCTGACACTCTTTGAACAGTTTAAGGTTATGCTGAACAAATTTCTACACTCCTAGGCAGAAAAAAATCCCAGCTATCACCTTACCACTGTTAGACTCATCCTGTGCATGCTGCCCTCAAGAGATCAGGTGGTAGAGCTCTACATAAATGAGCATTGACATTATTGATTGAAAAGATTGTGTGCATTAAAAAAGGGGGGATCATTCAGCTAAGAAGCTGAAAGTTTAATTTGAATGTTGCTTCCTAGATTTGAAAGCTTCTCTGTTCTTAGAAAGGCTCTTCAGTAAAACTGGAGATCAATTCTGTGCTTCATGATGTGAATAAATTATAATAATAAACATAAATTCTGAAGAAGATTAATTTACTTAGTTGGGGATGTTATATGAGATAATAAATACAGAGTATGTTTTCCAGTTAAGAATAGGATAATCTCTGGTTACACAGGTTTATCTTGGTAAGGAAAGGCAGATGCTGAACACCTTAGGGAATTAATACTGAAATGTAAAGTCTTATTTCTACCAACACCAAGGCAACTCTGCTCCTTAGTTCCATGGAATGCAATTCATCATTTAGTAACTCCTGTGTAGTGCCATTCAACCTTTGTTGTAGTTCAATGGGTTCTTATCAGGACAGCTGCCATGAAATCACAACATTGCTAACAGATTTCCAGAAAGGCAACTCTTTATAAAGCCATGTAGAATAACCTAATTTCCAAGTTTCCAAGGAGGTAAATGCAGCTAGGCTTTTTAGGTAAGTTGCTCAAGCTGTATGCAGATTACACCTAGAGAGGAACTCAACCCACAGTCTTTTATGCCAGCAGGAAATCAATAGGTCTGTTTTTGGAGAATATTAGGCAGATTTTGAGCTCATTGTCTGACCGGAAGCCTGTGTTAATAACCCTTGCAGTTGTAAATAATACAGGTAATACCAAGGTAAGACAAGAGCAAGCGATCCATTTACTCTCTTTCACCTCCTTATTCCACAGGCTTGGATTCTTCTCCCACCACCTTTGGGACAAAGTGAGCCATTGCTGAAGGCCTCAGCAGTGATGCGGCTGGTTTGGTCGCACAGCTGTAGCCATCACCAGGTTCTAACTTTGCTGCCTTCTCCCAACTGGCCTGCTCTGCAGCAGCAGTGAATAGTCACCAAACTCAGCTTCAGGGTTGCAACACGGACACCTGAGGTGGAAGATCATATTCCCTTTGAAGTCAATGGAGGGAATCAAATTCCTCCTGGGGAATATTTACAGCAGCAAACTTGAGCAGTAGAAGAGGTGGGATACAGCTACAAGAACACAGGCACACAATGTTCTTCACAAGTATCTGGCATTGTCTATGGTTGCAGAGGTAGAAGGGTGCAAATTCTCTGTTCATGACTCTCAGGTATCTTGGGACACTTAAAAAGGCACCAGGCTTTTTCACTAGTACTCTCTTCAGGCAACTAAATCCTACTTCTGGGGTCTAAAGAAGAATGTCCAAAATCAGGCTGTGCCTGGGAGTCCTCAGTGCTTCCAGATGCAAGAAGATAATTAAGTGCTGAGGAACATCTGTTCAGTGAGACTGTGAGTTCATGATCATGAGTCTGAGATGAGAGTCACTCATGTCTCATGAGTGAGACATCTGTTCATGAACCAGGGAGTTTCCACAGGCTTTGAAATCCCCTTTGACTTGGGCAGGTATGTCAATGGCTCACACTTGCTGAACTTTAATTCTCATCACAAGTACAAACCCACTCCTTGTACGGTCTAGGAAACTCATTCTGTATCCCCTGGCAGCACTGCAATAGTATCCATGGTCTATTTTAATTGTCCCATGAAAACATTAATGAATTGTGTCTTCATCAACAGAGCATGCAAAATGAAAGCATAAACAATCATTCACAAAAAGGAAGTTGACAAGCAACACCTTTTACCTTTTCTTATATCAATAAAGTAATAAAAGTCAGTGTTTCATTCTTTGATAAGTGGCAAATGGAAAAATCAATAAAGAAACAGTCTCACATATGATTAGTTTTAAAATAACCGGTATAAAAGAGATTAGAAACTTTTTATAATGGAATCAAGATAACTGAAATATTTTAATTTTTTAGTAGAAAACTGGAATAGCTCTGTTTTCAGATATGAACAGCCTCCTTTTATTTTTTGATATGTTGGGCTGCTGCCTAAGAGGTGAGTGTTTTGAGCCATCATTCAGAAGCCTCTGCAACACTGGCAGCTGTGGATGTCAGGTCCCAGCTATGCCACATCTCTAGCCTGCCAACCAGTTGTGGCAGCCCTCATTTGTATGGTCATATAGATGAGGGGAATTGACTCCAGCACTACTGTTCATGCCTTTATCGAGGCTGTTTGTACATTTAGCATTGGGTGGTGTGGCTATCATTGACTTCCTGCACAGCTGCTCCTCATCTCTTCAAGGGAATGGAGCCAAATAGGAACAACCATGAATGTGGACCGTGCCAACAGGATGCAAGTGACCCACCTCTGTGAACACTTTTTTATTTCCACAGAGGACTGATGTGTAGTCAGTGTTACCATAGAGGAATATTGGTTTGCCACTGGCCACGAGTGCAGACAAGCTGATCAACCAACCCCATGGCCTCTGAGTGCTGACAACAGCCATGTAGAATTGAATCTTGTAGTCTCCCAAAAGGTTTCCATCTCCCTGCTAACCCTGAGTGATGGGGGCATGACCACGTCTATCACCATAAAGATTCTTACTGACTGCTTGGATAGTCCCTAAAGGCATTGTGAAGGTAAAATCTATGCTAATTAGGACTAAATAAGAATAAGTAAGAACCTTATTATTGACTCTGCCAAGTCAATACCTGGACAAATTGAGTCAATACTTCAGAGAGTTGATTTTAGGCATCTCGTTAAAGAAAAATTATCTAGAAAAGAAGACTCTTGAAAACTTTTGTTTTCTTTCTGTCACCACAGTTGTCTAGTTCCTGTATACATTTTATATGTTGTCAGGAATAGAGACTTTTAAAACCAAACCAAGCTTTGATTTGGAACACAAGAAAAACACCTGGAAAATGCTAACAATTGTGTTCAGTATGTGGTAGGTTCAATTCCTTCTCTATCATTTGATTCTGTGAAGGGTACCATGCAACTTGTTCCCACTGCCATGATTTCCCCAAGCAAGGATGATGTGTCTGAGTACAGACTATTACTGCTGACATTCCCCTGTGATCTATCAGGAAGAGGCTGAATGGGCACAGGTAAAGTAGTCTGAGCTTCATTCTTCATTCACCATATCACTTGCTTGGTCAGACTATGCAGCAAGAGACAGACAGTGTGGGTAATGAAATCATGTAAGCAACAAGAGGAAGTAGAGGGAGGGTTTGAATGGGGAGAAAACACAGGCTGTTTGTTTGGTTTTTTTATTTTTGGAGGGTTTTTTTAATCAGTTCATCTATCCTGGAATATCAAATAAATATAATAATTAACCCAAAGATTTGTTGAGATGGGACATCACCCAGACTTGGATTTCAGCGCCAGTACAGGAAGACAGATTATCTGACCCAGTAACTTTGGATGGGTTCCTATTTCTCTGGTTATTAACTGAGAGCTGCTAAATCAGTAAATTGTTAGCATATCTGTATCTGAACTCAACAAGCTTGACTTGCTCATCCAGTTACTGTTGCATATGCTTTGACATCAACTTTAGCAAAGAGGAGGATCTGAACCAGGAACTCCTATAAACAATTTTTCTTTGAAATCAGATTAGCAAGTCAAAAATGCCAAGTGATAAGAAAAGACTTTCCTTCACAAGACTTCCTTCAGCAGTCCTGAGTCAACTGCCTCAGAAGGACACTAGCCTTCATATTGACCCAAACAGGTAGAAAAGCTGATTCACTGTCGTCATGAAAGTTATAATTTTAGCTTTGCTTCAGCAAGCTATGGAATATAATCAGAGAGGTATTAAAATCACACATACCTTCCTCATTTTTAAAAGGAAAAGGAAAGGGTATAATGTGTTTGGAGGAAATGTTCACTCAAAACCTGGATGAAAAAAAATGGAAGGAAAACAGGTGAGGAAATCAACCTGCAACATCTTTGCTTGCTGGTTTTGACATTAAGGTCCTTTGCAGGCCAAAAGTGAGCCTTCCAATCAAGCAGATGGAGAGCTAATCCTTCTGGCTGGAGGAAAGGATAGAGGGGGAGAGATGTTTCTTTTTTGGAGCTGACTGCTGGCTAGAAAGACCTTTTTAGCATAATTATCCTGGCATAAAGTTCCTGGTCAGTAGTTCTTCTAGTAGAACCCTTGTATTGATAGGAATCTACCAAAAAAGCCCATGCTTTGAGATGTGGTGATTGCATAGCTGTGCGTTGGCATCACACCTACAAAATATGCTCCTTAAAGAGTCAAATACACTAAAGCCTGTGCTTCCTCCTCAAGCAGGCATGCAAGATGCAGTGAGGAAAGAGTACCCAGGGAACATGTAGGTGGGCAGTTTTTCTTCTAAAAATAGCAGAAGAGTTTCCTTTTCTTTTCCTCTGTTGAACTACAATGATATTGACCATCTCAGATTCAACCACCTTTTTGGGCATGGAGCTCCAGAATGAAAAGTCAGATTGAAAGCTGGATGATATCATAAGCAATTTAGGAACCTGCAAGTAACCAATCTGCTCCCAACTGGAGAGGAAGCAGTTAAACTTAAGAATTTGTATACTCTATGTCTGTATTTAAGATCTTTACCCAAAAAACTTACATTAAAGTATCTTGAGACCATTGCCATTACAAAAATAGTACTGCTACATTTTTGATCTTCTCTATATAACAAAAATACAATAATAGTAATTCCAAAATAGTATATTTCTACTATAGGCATCACATCAAAACCTCCAGCATCTATAAAACAGTATGGGTTATTCTCCAGAAAGCAGTTTACAGATAGGTTTTCACATGCATTCTGGTTTACACTGATCTAACAAAACCTCTCACACCTATCCCATAGTATCCTGGAAAAAATGGAATCTGAGGAGATTAAAAACTCAGAGTGTGAAATGCACTTAACTCGGCATCTGAAATTCAGCACAAGTTCCTTGGTTCTCCCCTATTAGCAGTGGTGAGAGGCACCCCCAGGGCAGCATTCAGCCCACCTAAAATCTGACAGGAGTATGTAGTATAGCTCCACCTGAAGTTACATACTCCTGTATCAAACACCATTAAAGCAGCATTCACAAGCAACTTCAGACACCTCACCCAGGAAGATCAGTGTCACTCCTTTGACTTGATCAATTTTATCAAAAGAAGAAAACACATTATACTGCTGAAGAAATGGAGCTAAGCTCTGCACACCCAGGATTTTCACGCACAGGCTCCAGTTAGGGCTATGATCTGTCACTACTGTGGTGGGTCATTACCCACAGGTATGAGATGTTGCTTCTGTCAATATTTGTTCAAGTTTGCAAATAAGTAGATTACCTGAATGTGTATGTCTTTGCAATGGTTTGCCTGTTAAGGTTGTTGTTATCAGATCACAGAGGGTGTAACACAAATTTGACCACAATCATTTCAAATTTCTAAGCTTGTTTCTCACCCTGGCATTTTACCACATGCTTCACAGCAATATCTTCACCAGAAAGTGACAAGATCATGAGACATAAAATAATTGTAGACCTGGCAAAAATTCTATTTCTCTAACTTTCCTACCTTTAATATGCAATAGCATAGTCAAAAGATTTCTCATCTGAATCAGTTTTAAAGATAAAAATGGCTTTTTTAGCAAATGAGAATGCACTTTAAAAAAACCAAAACTCCAAAGGAAATTAAAAGCAAAAAATCAAGAGAAGTTAATTCTTTTTTTGCATTCTCATTTTCATAAGCATCTAAAAGGTCAGGGAGAAGAATGTACTTAAGATGTTAATTTGACACCCACTACATATCTTTTCTACATATCTGGTGAAAAGTTGGGTTTCTACTTGCTGTAAAATTTTCTTACAGCAGTGTCTCCAACATTACAGGGAAAAAAGGGGAAAGTGTCACAGAGGTGAAGAAAGGATTACACATTTTTTATCATACTTGAAAAATAACTTATAGCACCTTATTAAGCTGCCATGGAAGCTGAGGCTGTGTTGAATCACTAAATCAGGATGTTTCACTCAGTGGGATAGTTTAGGTTCCTTTGCTGTTCCTGGGTCAACATTTACCTCAGACACAAAACAGTGAGATCTCCTGACTTCAAAAGTTTTTGCATTCATATACTAGTGCAGGGATAGTATATTCCACTGATGGGGAGGGAAACTCTAGTTGGACTTGGCTGTGAATATTTATTCTTTTGAACCTATAAAGGGAACTTTCAGAGATGCTCTCAGTCTAAATGCTTCCTTGAGCAACACCTGCTCTAATTCAGAAGTAAAGCCAAGCAATTTGACTGCTAGAAGGCACTTGAAATGTTCCAAGTGAGTGATGAAGTCCATTTTTAATGCTACATATTACTACAATTAGAGGTATCAGCAGCGGATATTAAAAGAGCACTTTTATGTACCTGCACCAAATGATGATAGCATTGAATATAAAAAAAAAAAACAAACAACCACCCAAAACCAACATCAAACAACTATGTACTTAGAAAAAAAAATGTTATTTCAGGAAGCCGCTGAGCAGAACAAGGATTCCCTAAAGTTAATTGGTGATCTCTGGTTGTGTCTCTGTATACAGGTGGAGATGAGTTATTTATGAGACATTCTTGTAATTAGTCTTTACCATCAGAAGGTACCATCAGATCTGACTAGTCACCAGTGAACAAGATCATGGCATCTAAAAATGCTGAGTGAAGGTGCTGAGCCAAAGTTAGCTATGCTAAGACTCCATTATGGTGAGGAGTTAGTGTCACAAAATTTCTGAATTTGGAGGAGAAATGAGAAGTCATGTTTGCAGATATCTTGAGATTTGACCTAGGGACTATGAAGAAAACCAGAGGAAGGGAGGAAAAATGCATGCCAATTATTGACTGCTACATTCATGTTCTCAGTATTGCATATTGAGAAGTCTAAACATTTTTCTGCGTACTTTGTTCTGAAATATCAAATTTACTTTTTTTTTTCACCCAATGCAAAATATGCTATGTAACTGGGCTCCAGGAAAGAATACATAAACTTAAACTGCAAGTCTTATGCCTAGGATAAACTAGCTCAGAATTGCTATTCTCAAGCCAGTAGGAAATGTAATGAATTGCTAGTCAAAGACCTGTAATTTTGAAATATTTAAGCAGACGTAATTGTAAAAGGCGAGACGAATCTGGAATAAGACCTGCTTAAATATTAGCAAACCACCAATCTTCAGAAACTTGTAATAAACACTTCTTAACACTCAAACTCTTCCTCCTTTATAGTGTGAAAAGGATGGAGAAGGATATCAATAAGGAGAGGAAATTTGGGAAATTATGCACACTAGTGGCTGTAACCACACTAAGAGATCTGCAACCCCTTCTGAATACTACCATAGATTTATGTGTGGGCAAAGAACAAGATACACAATAGCTCTTTTTCAGTGCTAACATCTATTCAGAGTGTGGGTTGGACTAGAAAGGGACTAAATTTCACTCCACGTGTGTGTGGTGCTCAGCATTATTTGGTTTCAACCTGTGGGTCTTCAAAATGATAATAACAAGAATAATCACATACCATTACTCCTTTTTAGTTGAACTGAACTCGGTTCTATTCCAGTTGCTGTTTCAGATTGCAAAGACTCAAGAGTTTTTCAGAAATTTATTCAGAGTGTCTCCAAAAGATTTTCACCTGCTTGTTACAAATCAAAAGCATCATACTAGTAAAACACATGTTCACAACTCTTCAAACAACCCTACATGGGAAGTCAGCAATTTCATTTTCATTGTAGTTTTTTAATCCTATTTTAAATTTGACATGCTAACAAAGTGTTTCAAGCCATATAAGTGAATCCGGTGACATATAAAACCCTGCTAGCATCTTTTCTGTTACCTTGCTTAAACCACATCACCTTTCCCATGCCAATATAAAAGCAGCTATTTTCTAACCTTTTTCATTGCTGCCATGTTCTTATCCTTCTTATTACTCCTTCTAAGCCAGTGACTTCACAGACCTCTGGCTGTCTTCCCCTCAGCTCAACACTCTCTGCTGTGACTTCTGCAAACTCACAACAGTGTAAATGCCTGGAAGTGTGGGGTCAACTTCCCAGACTACACTGAGAAGAACAGTGGTGTTTATGATGTGACTTCTCTGCCCCAAATCTCCTCTTTCCTATTGATACAGCAAACTTGTTAGGAACTGGTGATCTGTGTGGTACTGTCAAATCTGCTTTTAAGAGTACTTTTGAAAAAAACCCAAAATTAAATAAAGGTCATTATCAAGACCATTTTCCTCTCTGAACATTCCTTTTTGTTGACGCAGCTATTGAAGCAGCGATACATGGTGGCTGTCAGTGTAAGCAGCGATTGAGAGTCTCTGTCATCAACACCATGATGCAGTGAATATATCTTGAAGGAGGTCCTCATAGACCTCCTCATGCCCTGAAGAGCTATTTCTACAAATGGTACATCTTGTGTAGCTCAATTCTGTCATAACAGAGATTAAAAAAAGGAGAAACATTAGCTGTGGGTGACTGACTGAACACAAATAACTGAAGGGTAAAGAGGTTTAAAATGCAGCTCATTTCCCTCCTTTACCTAGTCCCAGCCTTAACTGGAACATCCTGAAGGTAAATGTTCAGAGGAGGCAGAAGTTTTTCCTGCAGGGTATTTTCATTTTGCTCACAGTTTCATGCATTTCTCCTTTTATGATTGTCTTATGCAATGCTGTGAGCCTAGAAGAATGGGCTGTGGCAGGCTGTTTTGGCATTTCAGTCTTGCACTTGGTCCTTCCAATTGAGGGAATGTCTCCAAGAGAACAGGTGTGCAATGGCAGAACAGTTCAGGTGATATCACACACGTCTCCACTTTCATTGGAACAGGATAAATATCTGCAATAATTCTTTGCTAATATTTACTGAAAGAGTTGTACTCTGTGCATCTTGTACTATATCCTGTTTCTGTACTTTCTAGTTTTTTCCCTGTACCCTATTACTTGTGCACTATCCACAGCCTGTTTTGCTGTCTGGTGTTTCGTTCTTGGTTGCAAGACCATTGTGGTAGAGGGAAATATTTTGCTCTGTAATTACACACCTAGCAGAGCAGAGGTTTGGCCTGAGACTGAGATATATGTATATATAAATATATATAAGAAGGACAGCTGTTCAGTTTCTCTTTGTATGTTCATGATTTCATACTACCTTTCACATCAACTTTCTCAAGACTGGCCTTAGGTCACCCAGCTCCTTCATTTTCTTAGGTCATTGTTCCTGGGCCATCTTCCCTCAGTTCCCAACACTTCATCTTTACTAGGCATATGGTCTGAGCCATGTATTGTAAAATAACAGACCTTCGCCTGCCACAAATGTGGAACTTGCAAAGCTCAGCTTGTGACCAGAGGTAAGGGAAAAGAGAATGATCCAGGTCTAAACTTTCTCAGACTTTTGGAAGATTTAAATTATGGTTGCAGTGTTAGTGTTCAAGCATTGATCTAAATTCCTACAATGCAGGTCAGAGAACCCTATTTCAGCATCTCTTTTCCAGGTTAGCTCAAGTGGCTGTGTGGTCCTCTCTTACAGTACATCATGGACTGGACTCATAATTAAATCAAGAGAGCTACACTGAAGTAAGTAGAAGAGGGTTGGTTTACAGCACCCAAGAATGTACCTCTATCAATTTTTGTATCAGAATAGAAATTTTCCGGCCAGGTGCATCCAAACAATGGCTTCCTAGGAACTTTAATGTAAATATTTATTTAAATTAATGTCAAATTTTCAGGGGTTTAGGGACAATTTGTACTAGAAGAGTATTAGAAGACTGCAGGACTGTCAGGGATGTATGAATAATGCATGTTATTCTCATTATAGAAAATTTAATTTTCATGTATAGACAGCAAAGAATATATACTCTGCTAGAATTGCTTCTTTAACTTAAGTATTTAGAGAGCTGAAGTGTAAGACTAAAGTGTAGTAAATTTGTTCTGAAACATTTAAGGAACCAACATGATCTGTTTGATAACACCACATATTAGAAATAAGGATCTTTTATAGCCAGATGTTCACATACACTGAATTTGGGAAAAATGGGAAAAAGGAAAGAATTTCTGTCCATTCTAAAGCATTATACCTGGTTTAAAAATAGCCTATACACTCATTCAATGAGCATTCCCCTCTACAGAGTAGGCTGAATGCAAACCTGATGCTATGTGCTTATAAATCAAAGTCAGTAGATCTATTAAAAAAAAATAATCAAGCTGCCTAATAGCTACTCCACCAGGTTTACCTCACAATTTAAACTGAACTTTACCTCAAATCCTAGTTCAACTTACTTTATTTTTTTTTCCTTTAAAAAAGATTTTTTCAGACCTCTCAAAGGACTCACCTAAGTTATAAATACCTTTATCTTATTTTTAAGTCTTACATTAGTACACAATTAAAAAAAACAAATTAAATATTGGCAATGGGATTTCCTCTAAGTTGTTCTCTGTAAAAAATCAGTAGTGACTTCAGAGGTGGTGGGTTTGCAGAGGTCTGTTGTCTTGCTGGCTGAAGTGTTAGTGCAGTGGTCAGACACCCCTGGAAGTCTGGTTATGAAAAGAGATATTAAATGAGATCAGTAAATGTCTCAGGAAACAATTTCACAAAGGAGCCAGAGGGTCTGAACTGGCAGAAAAAGTCAGTATTAGCTGACTTCCTTGCTTTAGATAGTTAAGGGTCAATAATCAAACAGATGAAATCAGAAACCTTAAGAGTTCTGAAAAAACCTACTTCCATTCCAACATTCATATGAAAAATAGCATTTCTATGAAATGTATTTCTGTACCTTTGTATGAAAATTTATTTATCTAAGTTTTGTGTATTCCCCTCATCTTATTTGAGACCAAGATGGGTTTTTTCCTCTTCGAGCAAGAGACCTGCATGGCTGATGTACCTTCAGGCAGTCTTTCTTGTTGCCTCAGCGTTTGGGTCACTAGAGCTCTCCTTCCAATCTTTTGTCTTACTGGTTGCTACATAAAGCAAGAGACAGAGATAAATCCCGGTGAACACTAAGTACTTCAGCATCTGTGTTCTTAGCTAAGTGCAGGGATGAAGCACTTCAGGCAATTTGCCTTTTTGACTTGGGCCTTTTTGACTTGGAAATCTCTGCCGGGCTCCTCTGCTTCTTTGGGTTGGATCTTGAACTGGCAAATCCTATTTTTCTCTCAAACAGCATTAAACATGACTCCTATATAATCCCGAGACAGCATTAGAGTGTGAGACCCACCACTTTCACCCATTTTCCCAGTATAAGAATCATGTTAGAAATGTAATCTAGAATTGTTTCCAGGATAGGGTAGGTGTTGCTTTCTGTACTTACCAAAAGCCATTTCCCAGCTGGCACCCTGAACATATATGGAAAAACAAACAAATAGGTGGACTTGAAGATCTCAGAGGTCTTTTCCAATGTAATTGATTCTGTGATTCTGTGAAATAAAAGTAGACAAATGTTCTATAACTCCCAAAGATGGCAGATACAAACAAGTCATCTGGAAGCTGTTAACTGAAACACATAATTGTCAGATAAGTACCTCTAAGCACAGCCATTGATCAATAAATTCATGTGAATGCAGAATTTCCTCTTTAACTGGTATTTGTAAGTGAAATTAATTATTATGAGAAGGGTCAAAAACTTCCTCCTTCATTTTCTGACCAATTAACTAGAAAAATGTTTTTCCCCCATTTGTGCCCTAAAAGGAGTTGGTTTCATCCAAACTTCCCAGTTCTAACTCCCTCAGCATCACCACTCCATTTTCACATGGTCTTTCCTTCTGGAATCCCTACTTCACTACCTACCAGTACAGAAAAGGAGCTAAGTGGGAAATGGGATTGGAATGAGGCCTGATTTAGACAGAATTTCACTGGGACAGCACCTGAGTACCTTCAGAATTTAAAGTACTGCTATTCCAAGCAATGAAAGTGTATGATCTTGTCAGCAGGATGTCGCACATTGCAGGTGTCCATGTTATCAAACAGTCAAGTAAACAATCACAAGTCACGGAATAATTGCACAGATGTTTGATATAATTAATTACAAGGAGTATAGGGTCAATATATTTCATTACTTCAATCAAACATTCTACTAAAGATAAAGATAGAGCACACTTCAGGATCTGGGGTTTAACCTGATCACAGTTGTTTGGTTCAAAATAGAGTTAAATTTCCTGACTGAAATGTGTTGATCTGAGTGAATGCAAACATGGAGAGAACCTGGGGTACCCACAGTGGCAAGGCAGATTTCGGAGGACTCTGCTTATTTCCTGCTGTTGCTGCACCATAGCTGTCAACCAGAACGGGACCTTTCAGGTGTGTTGCTCCCTGTGGAGTCAGCCAAGATTGAAGCTCATGCTCATGTTTGGGGTTGTTTCAAAGGGCTTGTAACAGATACAGTAATATTTGTCCCTTCTGTTGTGTAAAAGACGTCATCTGACATCCCCACAAGCCATATGTAAGCTGGCATGCTCAGCATGCAGGCTGGTGCTCAGCTCGGTATATTTAACCTCCCTAATGCTCAACAACACCCACCAGGAATAAATGATTCCTCTATTTACATTAGATGAGATAGAAGTTGGTTGAAATTGTGATTTTATTTTCTGCTATCATTGCAAAAGCAAACAGATTTAACCTTGTATTTCTTGATATGTGATGTTTCAGCTGAATAAGAATTTAAAATTTGGGACTTATGTGGTTATGGATACTATCAAGAGAAAACTTGGTATTTATCTTGGATAAAATGAAGTGGGAGTTCTGTACTTTGTTCTTACTGAACATAAGAAATGTCCTTCCAGATCCTACCTGCAGAGTACAGCTTAATATTAAGCATACATTTCTGGGTGAAAATGAACCAACAAATGGTGTTCTTTGCTATTGTTCTTGTTCTCCTAAATAATGGTTTGAACGGGCTAGTCTTTGTTTTCACAGATGCTTGGCTTGAAGTTGTTTGTTGAGTGTTTTGGCACCAGCAAAAGCAACTTTTTTGGCAATGTTGTGCATTCTCTATTGCTGTGTACTTGCTAAATATTTTGTTTAAAAATACTGTCATGATAAAAATCTGCTCTTCTCTACAATAGAAAATACTGACATTTTCAAACAGCACAGATTTTGCACAAATACCTAGCAGAATGCGAAATTGTTAAGACAGGAATTCTATAAATAAATAGCTTATTAAACTAATATAAAAATATTATATATTATAATAATATCAGAAATTATTCTAGTTCTTTATATTAACATGTAAATTGATATCTTTGCTGGACCGAATTCCATTCAGTGTTTTATTCATGATTTGGATAATAGTATTTCTTGAGGATACCAACACTGGGCGGGCAATAAATACTCTGGAAAAATAATTGGTATCAACTTTATATAGCTAAACTGCAAAAATATTTAAAATTAAAACTGGAATGTAAAAATTCTTTGAGTAGTTGATTTTAGGTTGGGAAATGGAATTCAGAGATTGTAGAGGGAATTAGGTGTCAAAAGTCAGACAATCAAGTGGTATACAGTTTGCAATAATTTCCAGTTAGCATCATTTTACTTCCTGTTTAACATTAGTTAGGCTTGCAAGTCTCATGTTTCCAGGGCATTGCTCCACAATCCTACGTATGCAAGCTGCCAGGAATTTCTACTGCAGCTTCACCCTTATGAGGGAGATTCTCAAATCAAAATTCAATTTTTAACTTCCAGTGGTTCTTACAATGATTACATTTCTTGCTAGCAATGGGAAAAGACTTATGGCTACCCTCAACTAAGGCAGTCAAGGTTATACTGGTAAGACTCCAACTGTTGGGGACATAAGAGGCAGTTGCAGTGAACTAGAGTTGCATATCTCTATAAATACATTATTAATTGTAAGGGTAAACCTTCTCTTCAAGCTCAATCATCTTACTTGCAGATTATGGCAGTGACACATGAAGGAAGCAGTCTGTCCTCTGTTCAGCTCAGCCCCTCTCAATTCCATTTCCAGAAGGTATGCTTTTAGCTCACCTTAACAAGTGTTGGAATACCTTCAAAGGTATTACATCACACAAAGATGTGATGTAAGCAAATCTGTTTCATGATTGTGGCCAGAGTTTAAGATGCAACATTACCATTGCACAGACACTTCCAACAATTATAATTCCTTCCACTTTTCCTCTTTTATGTCCCAACGTTCCCATGAGAGGGGAACCAGAATATTCTCTACACACCTGTCAGGACACACTCTGTGCTAGCACTTCCATCAAGAGTAGTTTTACTATTACTACCATTACTATTATTGAAATGAAGAGAAAAAGAAATGCTGAGGAGATCCTTATCTGGAGCTGTTTCTCCCGTACTGTGCATCAAAACATTTCTTCCCTGCTTTGAATAGGCACACATCAAGACGGCTGCCAACAAAAGCATTGTTTCTGACTTTCAGTGTTTCAAGAAATATTGTTTTTGCAGTATGAAATGTGGCTCTGAGTTTTAAAAGCCTTGTGCTCAGGGAATGGCAAAGGCAAGAGTGACTGGACTTGTTGCACCCAGAGTGTGGGCACTTAAAATCATCACCAATGCCATAGCTCTGGTCTCCACCCTTTTTAGCACTTAACCTGATATCCTGTGTTGCTAAATGCTGAGCTTTGTTCTACACTGCCCCAGACGGTGGCTAGGTTTGTTGTGTATTTAAGATTTTAATGGGATTTGTCCTGGCTAATCTTATACATTGTAACTTCACAGTGTAAAACAGCCATTGCTCTTTATACAGGGAAAGTGTCCTTAGACCCATTTATTTACCTATTCATTTACGAGGTTTCTCAAGGGTTTCTCAGGTGTTTCTACCCTATCCCTTTCTTTTCCAAGCTGGGAACCAGCACAAATCACCATCCCTTCAATTTCTGTGATTTTTAAGCCTCTAAGCTAGGAGACAACTGTGCATACTCCTTTTTACTTAAAACACACATAAAAAAAAATTAACCCCCCCCAAACAAACAAACAAAAACCCCTAAACCTACGTTTTGCAGTTTAGAAGTTAAAAATATGCATATTCTAAGACCATGGAATTTTCCCCTAACTTCTCTAATGTCAAAGTAGATTGCTTATCAAGGTGAATCATCTCCCAGGACCACTGAATTCAGTGGATTGCACAACACAGAAGTAATAATTACTTCCTTTAGAGCTGATGGCAAGCTGAGCAAAGGCTTTGCTTTGAGAACAGTATGGTAAGTTGGGTGAATATCTGCAAAGGAATCCTTGGTGGACAAAGTTTAATTGAATATAAAGACTTTACGTGTCAGATACACTGAAACCTCTTTTTACTATTTAAGAATCTAGAATATTATATTGTTACATGAGAGAAAATGTATCATGAACTCTTAGCAATACTTGTCAATTCAGCTTGGAATCACTAGCAGCAAAAGTTATCGCACTAAGGAAACCTCTAATTATGCAGCTATCTTAATCAGTGTAAATGCAATGAATTAATGTGAGCTGGTTTGAAGGAGGGTCTAGCTTGGTGAAGCATCAAGACATAATGTGCATAAACAGGTCAGTAATTACTTAGTGATACACAAATCGTAAAAACAAAGACAAATTCATTTAAACCTTTTGATACTCAGCAGTTACAGCAAAGTTGAAATACACCACAAAGCTCAGAGAGTATGGTGAAGTGACTGTTGTACCGCTCCAATGAGGCCAAAACACCTCTGGTTACATGCAACTCAAACAATTACTAAAACAATGGAAGGCTTCTCTCTCTTTTTTCAGCTGTGTTATGTCTTGATCTGCTCCACATTCACCCGGTGTGGGATAAAATTGGACACGTCATGAAAAAAAAGACAGTCAAGCCAATTTTAACCAAATTATGACATCAATATTTCAGCAAACTGACCTAAGGCTCATCTGGGCAATGCTTCAGCTGTTGATATACATATGTTTTCACCCCTTGACACCTCCCTTAGAAAAATAAGACTCTGTCATTTAGCAATGTTAAGTATATAAAGGCTAGAACAGCTTAGCAACAGATGCAGGTGATTCTCTGTCACTGGAAATCTCTGAGCCAAGAAGGCATGTTTGCCCAAATGATTTGCTCTAAATGCAAATTTGTAAGTTACATGAAAAAAGTACAGGATAAAAAGTGCATGAGAGTGTAGTCTGAGTTATAGAGGAGGTCTGATTCAACAAAAATGATCCTGATGACCTCTGACAGCTTTGAAACTTTGAGTCAAGAAGTGTGGTGTTTGGAATATCATTGAAAAAGCATGGAACTCACATGAAGGTTTAATTCCATGCAGCTCAACCTAGTTATGCTGAACTACTTTGAAAGTACACCAGCATAAGAGACTTGAGAGAGTTTCCTGGAGTCTTGAATTCAATCCAAAACCTGTAAGAAAAGAAAGCGCTCCCCACCTGTTTGCAAGAATGATTCAGAGAGAACAAATGAGCATACAAGGGAGTTCCAAAACTGCAGGATCCACACCATAAAAGCAAACTTACTTTTCCTGTTTCTCTTCTTGGGCAGAAACACAAAATGGAGATGCACAACCTTCTGGATTCTGCTTGTTTCAGAATGCTTAAGAGCTCACCGCCTGCTATGAAACATAAGTCAAATTTTTCTATTTCTTTCCAAAATTTGTGCTAGACATTTATTTCTTCATCCTTGTGAAGACAGACCAAATGTCTCCTCATTCCATGACAATATTTTCTCTATCAAAAATGTTATTTCATTGATAAGGCTAATAACAGAAAACAGCCCTTTGTGTCAATATTAATCTGAGATAAATTTCATCAAGAAAGACTACTTCACTTTCAATTTCAGAAAAAGTCAGAATTTCAAAGAAATATTTTTGCAACCACTTCCATGATCATGTAATTAGTTCTACAGTGGACAAGTTTTCCCTGAATCTCTTTAGCATCCCCTGCATAGAGGCTGTAAGATTGTTCAGATCTGCACTTGATGCATTCATTACTGCATATCTTACTTGATCTAATGTGCTGTTTTCTATCTGTATTGTCCAAAACAGTTTTCAGAAACTTTAACAAGAGTTAACTGTGGGGTTTTGTCATTCAAAAGGAATCATAGCTCTTCTTCTCCTCTGTACATTACATAAGCAAGTATTAGAGCCAACCATGCACAGAATAAGTCTTGAGATAATATAATGATGGACAAAGGTATCAGGAAGATAAAATTTGACAAAAGAAGTACACATATTCCATCTTACCACAGTGGCTATTTTATCAAGAGACAGATGAGATACTGAATAAAACCAAAGGTCTGAAAACTTGGAGAAGCAAATGAAAAGACAAATCTATCCCCTAGAAATGAAGTTTGAATACTGCCTGAATACCATTTTTTGATGAAAACCAAGTGAATATCACACCATCCATGTAATGTAGAAATACCATTATTTTGATGTCTAGGGTGAATATAAACAGTGGTCTTACTTTCCTAATTAGCAGCTCACCAAAATCTGCTTCAGATCTGAAATCTACATGGGCTTCTCTCTGTTCAATTTATTAATACTAACAATTCAGACTCCACCTTTGTTCCCTCAGAAATATTGCTAGCACTTGAAGGAGTTGAAGGGTTAGAAGATGTACTCTCAAAATTAGACAATAATTACAACAATCACTACCAGCTTCTAACATCAAACTGCTGCTGAAGACTGTTTGACAGTCAAATTGTCCTGGATGATGTTTGCCTGATGATGACAAAGAAAAGACACAGAAAAGAGCAAAATAACCTTCTTATCCATAACTCTATCAGTCACTTCAGGTCAAGGCAAGAAACTTCAGTCAATACAATTCTTATTCACAAAAGATGAACATGCAACATCAGTTTTCAGCCATTTGCAGCAACAAATGCAGGACCAAAGCAGATAAGGATTTTCATAGTTTTCACATCAATAAAGCCAAAAACTGACTATAAAAGAGGTCAACAGGCAATTCATCCACTGACGTATTGAATGTTTAATACAGTACAAGTCTAGCTGCTCAAGTTTGACAGCATTCTTGTTTTTTATCATACTTCAGCATTGCAAAATGATAAGAAGGCTGACAGCTCAGCTTAGCAAACGGTGCAAGAACCATTAGTCACCTCCATGATGCATATTTAGAGGATATATCTAAAATCCACGGTGTATGATAGCTTACAATAGCCCAGAGAAATGAGAATTTCTCCTGACTAGTTCTCCTCTGCCTACTCAGACTCAAAGAGGAAGGATTACTTACGTGAGCAGAGTTCAGGCTATCTGAAGTCGTAGCGTGCCATCTTTGTGCGTATGCAGTATTGCACAATATCTGAGCGTATGATTGGATCCTGCTGTTCTCCACTGGACTGCGTGCACATCAAGCACCTGCTGCAGGGAGGCTGAACCCGGATTCAAGCTTGAATGAGAGCATGTTGTGCGCGTGGTGGTTGCCCACAGTCCTCTCTCTCACTGCCTGGGTAATTTGGCTACTAAGGAGTGAAAATGGCACACAGATGTTGCCGTGCTGAAATGAATTCAAAATCTCCCTTTTTCTTTTTTGATGTAGTGCATATCTATTTAAACTGGAATTTTCACACTCAGTGATTTGTTTTCTTCTAGATACTGTGCTGGACACTTCATCTCAGGTGCAGAACTACAGGATCTTCACAGTTCTGCCTGAAGACTACACTCTAAACATGCACGCTGCCAAAATAAAGTTCAGTACTTAAAAATCTTAGGAGTGTTAGACTGCTTACTCCCCAAAAAAATCTAGCAATGCAATATAGCAATATAAAATCTAGCAATATAAAATAAAGATAATATAGCCCTACTATTTAAAAACTTATTTTCAAAAGCAATCCACTACTATTCATGAACTTCTTAGGTACTCCAGTGATAGACACCACAGAAAAATAACTGAGGCAATTGATTAGTCTGTATTCATAGTGAGGATATTGAGTAACAAAGTTAGGGCACTGGTAAAATAATGGAACAAGTGACTGAAGAGATATTTGTTATCTACGCTCTGTCTAAAAAAACCAAGAACCCTCTAAGAAACATAGCATTTCACCCATGTAATTTAAAACTGTCTCATGGAACTGCATGGAATTGTCTTAACACCAATACCTCCTGGTGCTTTGACCTTGCAAGCTTAATAGCATTTTATAACAATAAATATAAACACTGCATAAGATTTCCTAAAATAAAAATCAAAAAATGGGTAAAGACAATGAAGACAATAAAGCCTCATACCAATAACTATATGAATGAGCATCAAGTTTGTCTTCAAAGTGCATATGGTCCTGATTCCTTCTACTGCAATGAGGTCTTGAAGAACAGATAGCAGTCCTCTGACACTTAGAAACCTTATCCAAATTTCCAAGTGAAATTAATCTGTGGCAAATTTGTACCTCCCTGTATTTTGTTCAACATCTTCCATCAGTTTAAATTTTTCTGCTGTACCATTATCCAAGTTTGTAAACTGAAATGATAAATATAGAAAAGGAATTTTTAAAGGTTATTTTACAATAGAGATTGAATGCTTATGCAGAGATACTCAGGCGCATTCTCCCTTTGAGAAGGATGACATAACAAACTTTAATTATTAGAAGGAATAGCAACATTTGAACTGAAATACTAAAGAGGTGTCTGCTAACTTTTATATCACAGGTACAAATTCTCTTAATTTCTCCAAGTCTTGAATCATGCATGGACTAAAGGATTTTGTTTTCTATTCCATGTTTGTATGCCTTTTATTGTATCTTTGATGCACTTTTTGTGCAAAGAACACCTGCTACAGATTTAAACTATAGGTATATATTCAAGGGTCCAGCAAAAAAAGAGTCCTACAGCATCCACTAATAACAGAACTTCTGACAAAACTTGCTTGTGGTAATATTACTTATATAAACTTAAGCGGAGTTTGTAGCTTATGTTATTAGAAAAAAAGTATCATTCAGCAGAATTATGTCCACCAGAGTATACTAACATGTAGCTTTTTGAGGTTGTGCATCATTAATAGGTTCCTTTGAGGGTTTATATGTAGTGCTCTGCTTAGCACTGCATTTCACCCACTTTTTTACTAGTTGCACCATTTATTTTTCTGAGCCTGTGAACACCAATTGCTTCTAAAGACTGATTTTATATTTCGAGCACTATGGCACTACATAACAGAGTGGCATTACAGAGCGCTGCTATGGCTCTATGGCATTGTATAGCCCAAGGCATGGCTCAAACCCCAAACACAATGCTGCCATGTCAGTTCCCCAGAGAAAGGCAGATTCTCTTAGCTGCAGCTTCATATCAATGTAGTGACACTGTTTCCTACTATAAATTTACCTTGGCTGTTGCTAGCAGAGGGATCTCTGCAACACGCACCACTGCCCAATGTCAATATGCCCTCAAGTATGTGTGTGTACATTAACTTTTTAGTCCATAACGCCAATTGCAAATATTAGCATGCACAGCTGTGGTGTCTATGTTTACAAACTGTAAAGAGGCTTAAGTGTTCATCCCCTTTATACACAGAGATATCCTGGACATGTTCAGACAACATGGAAACCTTTCTCTGGCTCCCGTGTTCGTACTTCTCATGATGCAGGACTCACAGTCTTTCTTTACAGTACTCTAAAATGTTCTCTGACTGATTTGATTCCCAGCAATAATTGTAAAATAAAATGAGAGGTATTATGCTCAGCATCTTTTACCTCCCAGTCATATTGATGTTAGCTAGCCTCTCACCTTGTAGTTACACAGTCTCCAATGCCTGATTTAAAATGTTATGCTTTGCCTGGGTTCTTCTAAATGACACTTCAACCTTTGAAATGAACAGATAATAGAAATAGAACAAGAAAGAGATCCTAATCATGTTACATATTACTTGTTTTACAGCAAAACATAGAAACTGCAATGGAGTTCAAAGCATTATGTATTGGTCCTCTGCAATGTACACACTAAAAGACAGCATAAGAACTACTCATGTTAATGAAATGGCCTCAAATTCAGTTATTAAATGGGATTTGATTTTCAATCAATGAGTTTTATCTAAGCATTTGGAAGTAAAGAAATGGGTCAATGGCCCTATGTTTGACTAAGATTTAGTTAAGAACATAAAAGAAGTTGTATCCCCATTTTAGTCTTTATCTATAGCTTTACTTTAGATAGACTGTATCCTATCATGCTATGAAATACCTCTTGCAATTGGTTGAAATGCAGGTCATCTTCACATAATTAAATGAACACCTATAATGTTAATGAACAACTTTCAAGTAGTAACTGATCAGTTGCCTCCCATTCCAAAGAAACTTTCAGATAAAAATTGTGAGTTTGAATTTGCACAGGTCAAAATTCAGGGACAATCAGAAAAGTAATTCAGCAGAATGCAATACCAAATGTCCCAGCACCATTCTGGAGCTTAAACATGGCTTCAGAATGGGCAAATGACCAGAGAAAAGCCCAGCAGACAGCTCCTTGCTCACTTGCATTTTAGCCTTGGCACAGAGTAATTCTGAACAATTACAGGTATTTTCATCCTTCCCTTGAAATGAATGGTCCCCTCTCCAAGAGGGCACTAGATGGACTAGACACCTTTTACATAGCTCTGAATAGCATCATTCTGTCTTTTTTAACTACAAATGGAGACATGAATTTCAATCATTATTGCACCCAAAAGTTAACCAAATTTGCTGTGACATTTTATTTGCATTCTACAGTAAGGATGTATGAAAATAAGGTATGATACTCCCACTTTTTTCTTATGAAGAATTAGATTCAGAAATCATGAGTAAGATATGGAAATAAAATCATCGTCATGTAGCATTTGATCATGTAAGATTAAAAAGAATTGTTCTGAAAATGATAACTCTTCTACTGAAATATTTCACTCAATTTAATAGTGCAGATACACAGATTAGGAATATGATCCCATTAAAAAAAAAAGAGAGAAGATACAGAAAGAAGTGTCAGGATTTTCAGATAAAATGCAATTTCAAAATATTCTATCTTTTCTATTAAGAAAATTAAAAATGGGTACACAAACATTTTTCTAATATATTAATGCTTCTGTTTATGCAGTCAATTGTACAGTTTTGATTATAAACAGTTGCAAAAATTGAACATATTGCTCCACACGAGCCTTAAAAAAATATTCTCCCATAAGACCTGTGTATGTCTATTGAGTGAACAGAGGTGAAATACAACTTGAAGAAGAGTTATATCTTTGAATAAATAGTAATACTACTAAATTAATTTATCATAAACATTTGGAGATTATTTTTTCAAAACTAGTATATTTGGACACATTTTATAATAATTTCTTAGAAGAAATAGCACAAGATAAGGAAGTTATCTTAAGTTATGGCAAGAGAATTAATCAATGAATTAACCACTTAGGAGTGAAAGAATAACATGATTCATGACATATATGAGATTTCAGAAGTAAAATATACAGATACAGGGAACCTCTTTTCATGATGCCTTAAAGCTGAGGTAAAGATATTAAATTTAATAGTAAAGCAGTGTCAGCCTAATTTGTGATGACCAAAGTGGGATCTCCCAGAGATTGCAGTACTTCCCTGAACATACAGGAAATGTATATGAAACCACAGCATAGCAACTGTTGATATGAATTGATTTTTCAGTGCTAAGCAATGTAATGATTCATAAAGCATATTTTTCTTTTCGCCAGCATAATCTCTTAATAAGCTTATGTGTGTTACCCACCTGAGTTTACCATGGTATTTTATAATTACTTTTATTACGCACCATTTATGGCTGTTTAAATTTTTTTGTTTTTCTAGATCCTCATTTTGGAGCTTTGGTAATAACCATTAAAGACAATGATATTTCCTTAAATTTCACTGCATGTATTTCCATATATACAAGTATCTTGTAGATGTCTTCTCTTCCTTGTTAAATAATGCTAAGGTAAATTCTACAGACATACGTCAATGAAGTTGCCAGAGGTATAACTCATGACTGAAACTGAATAATTCTTTTCTTCAACCGTTCCAATTTCATTTTGTTATGTCACCTTTTTAAAATGTTAATAACCACTTGTTCCCTTAAAATATTCAGGAAATCCAGCAAATTTTCTTACTTCTGCTTGCTGCTTAGGGAAAAATTCTGCCTTTTACTTCTCTCTTAGTGTTGAAGTTACTTCCTCAAATCTAATTCTTCCAACAGAGAGATTTCAACTAGATATTGGGAGGAAATTCCTTTTTGAAAGAGTGATAAGACACAGGAACAGGTAGCCCAGAGAAGTTGTGGATGCTCCATCCCTGAAAGTGTTCAAGACAGAGCTAGATGGGGCTGCTTTGAGCAACCTGGACTAGTGGAAGTTGTCCCTGCCCATGGCAGGTAGTTTGGAACCAGATGGTCTTTAAGGTCCCTTGAATCCAAACCATTCTATGATTCCATGATTCTGTGATTCCATGATTAGTTTTCAGAAAAAAATAACAGAAAATCATATTTGAGAGAAATTAAAATGGTCATTTAATCTATTCTTTTGCCCCAGGGCACTATCAACAGCACTTAAACCGTTCTGAGGTAGGTGTTTTACTAACCTGTTCTTATACACCTCTCGTGATGGAGATTTATCAGTCTTCCTAGGCAACATATATTTCACCATCCGTGCAAAAAGAAATCTCCAATGTCTAAACTTCCAATATTTTAAACATAGTTATATCTCCAAAGACTATGGATACAACCTCAGTAACTTCTTCCTTGCCAGAACTGTTTGAACCCACGTGGGATTATGGGATCTGTTCTCCTACTGAAAGACTGTGCTTCTCTGCGCCCCAGGGTAAAACATTATAAGAGGCTAATTCATCAGAGTAATATAGCCGTAAGTAGCTATTTTAACACACTCACAAAGCATTGTTCACTCTATCATTGTTCCTAAGATAAGGAGCATTCTCTTTTTTTGCATCTCTAGGGTAGACAATCACCAAGAAGTCTTTCATTTATTTTTTTTAGGTAGAATTAATTTAATTTTTAATGGTGAAATAATGTTTACTCAGAAGGGAAGCAGCTGAAATAGCACTAAAACTGCCCATGTAAGAAGAGAAGTTCCTCAAGAAGAGGTCCATACTGCTGACACCCCAGTGCTGAAGGATTTGCATTGTGTAGACCTGTGTTGTGCCTGGCCAGTGGGAGAAATGCTGCCTTTAGAAGGCATTTGATTTCTCAGTTTTCACAAGAAAAGTAGCTACATAGGCAGGTGCAAACTGATTAAAAAAAAATTGTACCAGGTGAAGCTCCTTTAGGTTTTTGTGAGAAGTTAATGACCACTATTTACCATAAGGAGAAAAATTTAAAAAAAAAATAAAGAATCACTCCAAGTTCCTGCTCAGAAGTCACTAAGAAGTCCCCTAAATTATGTTTATCCCATCATATACAAAAATTTGGGAAGACTAAGCCTAAACAAAAATTCTTCCTGCTCACTTCATGACATTTTGTCAAAAAGACCTGTTAAAAGAAGACTCCTCCTAGAGTGCAAATACCTGAGGGAAACTCAGAGCATCCTCTATTACCTGCAAAGGAAAAGTAAAATGTCTGAAGCCCCACCTCTTAAGAGCCTTGTGAAACAATCTGGGAACTGAGCCAAAACTTACTCTCTCAGTATATAAGGCTGGGGAACAGACAGGTATTTCCTCAGAGGCAGGTTGTTCGGTGGTTCCTACCGGACTTCCAGAAGATGGGCAGAGGTGGTGGGACGCGAATACCACTATGGATATCAATACTAACACTTGTCTTTATACAGAGTAAAGGTAGGAAGATTCACTTCCTTGGTATTTTTACTGTTTTAAAGAATTTAGAACTTGCTTTGGAGTTGGAAACTTTTTTTTTTCTTGGCTTTGTGAGGTTAATGAACCTGTTACATTTACGCAAGGTTTTCTTTTCTGTTACAAATACCTTCCTTCCTAAGAAGAGGAAATTAACTCTTCAAGCTGTCATCCTTTTTTCTCCAGCTGAAATCTGGAACAACTCCACTGCATTCAGTGGAACTCACTCAGAACCTATATTTCTACAGAAATGGCTCAAGTTTTGCCGTTAGCTTTTGATGTCCATTTCAAGGTGGTACAGCATTTCTAAATGCACATACCAAAAGATGCAAAAGTACCTCTAGAAAGGAACAAGTCAGTGGATGAGATTGCCTGCACATATCATTAAAGATTTCATTTATCAGTTGATGACACAATATTGAAAAAAGGGAGGGTTTGGCTTGAAAATCATTGGACAACAGGTTTTAGAAAGTCTTTTACCCATGAGGTTGCATAAAAGCTGAGTACACTGGATTGGCTTGCAATGGGCTAAAAGCAAATGGAACTACTTTAAATATTCTAAGAGGGCATAAATAGTCATAGATGGATTGAAATGTCTTTTTACATTTTTCTTATTGTTTCTTCAACATATAATTCCCCTTAAAGTTTAAGCTGACAACAAAATGTTAGCTTTCTATTTTAATCTCAGATGCTGATCCTATTGTATGATTTTATATTATTTCTAGTCCTAGGTAATTCCATACCAACTTCTGTTAAAAAGTGGTAGTGTGAAGCAATAGCACATCAAAAGACTAGCTGTAACATTACCACACCATACAATGGAAAGCAGGGATGTGCAATGCATATGGCATGAGACAGAGTGGAGCCACACAGCGCATGGAAAGAGAGGCAAAAAGCTCTCTGAGGCTGGGGAGAGGAGGAACCCATAAGCACTCAATGGTTCCTACCTTAAAAACACACTTCTACCCAGTGTGTCCTTCTCCCACCAGCTGCAGACTCCTGGAAAGTGCTAAAAAGAAGGGACTTGTAGAGCTCCCTACAGCTCTGGTTTCAGCCTTAGCCCCTCTAGTGGTGCTGCCCACAGCCTGCCCTTGCAGGGGGCAGAAGGGGTTGAGCCTGCCTTTTTGGTTTTCTCTGGCCAGCATAGTCTGCACTGCAACCTGCCTTCTGATGAGCTCTCACTGAGCAGTGTATTGAAAGCCCCTCTGGTCCCTGCAGATAATGTATGCATGCCTATTGTGATGCTGCAGTGGAATGGAAAGAAAAATGGTTTCTTTGCTGGAAAGAAAAAGTTTTGCTTTGGGGCAAAATCGACAGGCACAAATGTATCTATTGGAAAGACCTATTTCTTTCTGTGTGGCTTTTGCATTTATTTTCCTTCTGCTGCTTTTAACAAAGTGTTCTTGAAACTGTAAAAAACAGAGTAACTTTGACTTTCAGTAAGACAGGACAGAGATCAGTCCTCTAACCCTAAAATGAACTCTTCCTGTACAAAAGGAACCTGTTTTAAAGCCCTCTGGCTAGAAAAAGAAGGGTTTCACTGATGCTTAAAGCACAGAGTGACCATAAAACCTAAGAAAACTAAGTCCTTTCTCTGAAAAGCTTATCAGGGAATCTAGGGGTACATTGTGACAATAACAGAATAAGAATCTGTTCAAATTACCGCAGGCATGTTTTTGATGGTTCTTCTGTAGGAATCTATTAGCTAAAAAATAAAACCAAAAAGTAGGTAAAAGCTGAAGGAGTGGTGTTTAGCCATTATGCTTTCATGTAGCACAGGTCCTCATTCAAATTTGACCTGTACATGAGCATGTCTTTGCTGAGTCTTGATATACTGACTGTTGCACATTTAAACAGATATAATTGAGAAATTATGAGGGAACTCAAGAAAATGAGACATTAACATTTCCTTTTCTACTATTCTTGTTGAAGTTCAAGCCCAGGATGGTGAACTAACAAAGGCAAATTATGTTTCTCCATCTATCCTGCAGCGACAAAAACGTAAGTATTTTTGTGATGATCTACTAATATTTTGTTCCAGATAAAGTTGATAAATAATAAGATTACTAGAATGTTTTAATTCCTAGCTGGAATATGCCACACACATTAAAAGACAAGTCCTCTGTACAATATATCCAATTCTCAGCCAGTCTCTGACTGCTGTAAGCTTGGGAACTTCCTCTGAGATCTTGTCCAGTGGATCTGCTCTACTGATATGATACAGTTATCTAATCTTTAACTTCAGGAAAGGTACATACCTTATATCTAAAAGTCTATTTTCAGAAGAGGTGTGTGTTTACATACATATCACTAAGGTATTTGATAATAGGTAATAAAAGACACATTTATATTTTTTTACACTGTATAAAGATGACTGCTTCACGCATGAGAGAATAAGAAAACTGTAACTACCTTAAATATTAGAATAATTAAGTGTACAGACTGTGCATGACACATAACTGTACAGAGCAAAATAAGGGTGGAAAGATACAATGCTGACTGGTATATTAGTGATGACAGGCTGAAAAAATTGACCACTAAGTCTGTCTGCAAGAAGTGTACCAGAAATTATTTAAAAATAGCTGTTGGAATAATTTTTACAACAGTGTGCTCTGAGGATCATATTGCTGCTTTTGAGTTCAGAATCAGCGCCAGCATCAGATGGGAGACTTGAACAAATAATGGAGGAAAGTACTACAACCAAAGGGCATAATCTTTGGAATTTAGCAAAAGCATTGTGTAAAAACCTTGTGGAAACTTCCTCCTAGAGTGTAAATAGTAGTAGGAAATATTAATCACTAAAAAGACGAGGCTATCTCTATCAATTCTGTAGGACTTGTAATAAGATTTAACTTGGTCATTTTTTTCTCCTTTTGATTTCCCACCAGCTTTCAAATCCCAAGAAGTGACAATCATTCCACCTTTTCAAAACACGCTGAAAGTAAAGGGTAAGTTAAACAAATGTCATGGCACAGATATCTGTGTTCTTGTTGATCACACAGGTAGAGCATGAAGTGACTGAAGAGATCAATAGATAGTGTAAGGTCCTTTAGCACCGTAAACCAAAAAAATTAACAGAAAAGCAGTCAGTTCATCGGGTAACATGTATAATCTATCTGTGAATCCAGTGCTTCACCTGCATTGAGTTTATACTTTGCAGTTGTAAAGAAAAAAGATATTTTAAAATATATGTATAGATGCATATATATATGTAATGGGAAAATCATGCACAATTTATTTCCAGTAAAGAGAGGAAAATATTAATATGCTGAACACACTAGGGAAACATCTTACCTAGGGTATAGGATACCGTTCAATCTGGGTGAGTGTAAATGTGGAAGAAATGCAGAAAGGGACTATGAAGATAATCAGGGACATGGGAGAGTCTGCTTGCAAGGAAGCAAAGACTGAAAAGAGGTGTTTCTATAATTGATGGGCGAAGTAGCAGGGACATGGAACCCCTTCAAGGTGAAGTGTAATTTTGGCACAAGAGCAACCAGGCATACATGAGACAGGAATATGGTTTGGGAGATGTCGACAAAAGTGTTCCAGCCATTTGAAAATCGTGGGTATGAGTGGCCTTCCCTAGTAGGAGTATCAACTAGTTTGAAACCAACCTTAAACTGGTTTTATGGTGAAACTTTAGAAATTCATACTTTTAGGAAAGGATTTATAGGATATGGATGCTGACAGAACCAGAGCATTTGATCTAGCGACCTAGGAGGTCTTTTTTCCTATGCAAAACAGATCAATCACAAAAAGTAAACTGAACTAAATAAATAAATTGTGATGAGAAAATAGCTTGACAAGAAGGATAGCAAAAGATAGGCTTTTTAGACAGAGGCTACTGAAAGAGCTAGAAGGGAAACAGAGTCTAAAGGGAGGGTATTACAGCAAATTGCAGAAAATTCATACTGCTTGTTTTGAACTCACAGCTGGCAACCCCTCTCACAATGGCCGTGTGTGCAGCACATGGGGTAACTTCCACTTCAAGACCTTCGATGGGGACATCTTTTACTTCCCTGGAGCCTGCAATTACATCTTTGCATCCAACTGCAAGTCTTCCTATGAGGACTTCAACATCCAGATAAGGCGTACGATGGTGGAAAATGCTACTGTGATCACTCATGTCATCATGAAGCTGGAAGGAGCAGTGATTGAACTGACCCGCGGCTCTGTCCGACTAGACAACAAATTGTATGTTCATAACTTGCGACTGTCATCACTGCTGTTGCTCCCAGTGGGCTCTTTGAACAAGCATCCCTTTCCCTCATCTGATCCCACATTGCTCCCAAGCAGTTGGAGGGCTCAGGTCCTTCCTGAAGTATTAACAAAAATGAAGGCTTGACAGCAAGCTAAGTGCCACTTCTGCACATTATTCCTGTGTAGCTGCCCCACAGCTAGAGTTGTGTATGTATATATATGACTGAGTCTATAAACTAGATTCAGTGCAAGTGTTTAGTTTTTATAACCTTTAAGTTTCTACTTTCCATTAATTTTACTAGAACAGGATCCTTGAGAGGAATTTTTAACAGTTCTTGTCCTTGCACTAAAGAATGTGCAGTAAAGCAGAGACTGCAGCTTATATCTGAGTTAATTTTACATTATCTATTCTGAAAACTTGCTATCTATGCAGCAATTGTACCACTGACTTTGACATAGGGTGTGAAACCTGCCCAAAAGGCCAGGTAAATATTTGGGCAGTTCTCTCACAGTGAGTTGTCTATTACAGCAGCTTTGTACAGTGAGTTATTCTGAAGGTTATCTTAGGTACAGCTTTCTGAATGTCACTCATGTCACAGAAGGAGTGGGAGTCTATCTCTTTTTTATCAAATGCTTTAAGGCCTGAAGCACACTGCCTGCAAAACAGAGCCTCCCAGCACTTCTTTGAACAATACAACCTAAAACATATGCCAACATTTTACCTAGAAAAGCACTCTTAAGAGTCAAAGCCAAAAGGAACAACAGCGAAAGCAAGGCCAGTCCATTTGCACAATGAGAGGCAATTGCATAGGAAATGGACAAGACCTAACAAACCTGTGTTATCTGTATTTAGCTTCTGCTTGAGTTTTCCTCACGATGCATGTTGAAAATTCTCAAAGGCAATGAGAAAGAATGTCAGTGTGGATACCCAATGAATAGTCTGCCCCTACCTTTGGTGATTTATGGTGATCTTTCCCCAGGGTTCAGATGCCTTACAGCCACATGGGAGTCTTGATAGAGAGAAGTAACAATTATTTGAAAGTTTCTGCCAAGTTAGGACTGACCTTCCTTTGGAATGAACAGGATGCCCTCCTGGTAAGAAAACATCCAAAACATGGCAGAAAGTCCATATTTTGCAAATAGTCTCTTTACATCTTTGCAGTATTAATCAGCCAGGCAGGCATTAGTTACTTTTGGATTTGTGTCCATTTTTAGTGTATTGTTCTGTCTTCCAGTCTTCTCCCAGTTTCCATTTTTTCCCCCCACCAACCTCAGTTCAGAGTCAATAGATGCCCAATTATAATATTCCCACCCTACAGTGAAGTACTCCTCAGATTCAAGATCTGGCAGTGTACTGATGTTCACAACGCAGGGCTAGAATAAGAGTGAGTTTTTCCTGGTCATCACTGACCCTTCCAATGGTGCCTCCCTTGTTAGCACACAACACGGTCTGCACAGCAAACATCTGTCATATTTTGAGTATACATGCAATATCGACGTAGGCTGTGCTCCCAACCATCAAGACTGACATTTCTATGAACCTCTGTCCTCATTTCTTTTAGGTGGAACTAGATAAGAAATATGCCAATCAAACTTGTGGACTTTGTGGGGACTTCAATGGAATTCCAGTTAATGATGAATTTATTTCAGGGAGTAAGTAATAAAAAACATTATTAAGTATTGATATTTGTTTTTTTCTTTTTACAATATACTGTTACATGGGTTGTGGGTTGTATTAACTGCAAAACTAGTGATACCTTTTTATGTATTTCTGTGGTACCAGTTATGCATACAGTCAGGGCTTTGAGATGTATCAGACTGTTTTCATCACTAGTAGATATTTTAAGACCTGCCACATAAAACTTCCTACTTGCTTTCAACAGCTAGGGTTAAGTTCCTTGTTCATCATCTTTTACCTTTCATATTATAGTGATATTATTTGGTGATCCACGTTCATCTCATAGCAAGTAGTGTCACAAAAGGAAATATCTCCATGAAAAAAACTAGTAAACATTCTAATACTTGAACTGTTTTTTGACAGGGACAAAACTAACTCCCATACAGTTTGGTAACAGGCAGAAGATGGATGGACCCACAGAGCAGTGTGATGATCCTATTCCTCCTACTGTTCAGATGAACTGCTCATCAGAATTTGTAAGAACCTCTCTCTCAAAATTTGTTTTCTTGGTTTGAAATATATTCTCCCTGTCTTTGGAGAAAATTTTTTAGAAGGGAAAAAGAATATAGCTTGAATATGTCACAACTATAGGTTCTTCTGGAAAGAGAAGTTTTCTAAATTCAATGTTTTATTCTTTGATAAAGTAAATCCTAAAAAGTTGTATTCCCCATCTAAGAGGACACTGCATGTTTTCCTGAAAGAGAAAATCACTGAGGATGTCTGAATATAAAAAAGAAATTGTATAATACTTAGGAAGTCACCTGAGCTTAAAGTAACTCAAAATATAGAGAATAGTAGAGTTAACCCACGGAGTTCCTTATGTTCTTGCCCTATTGATATACTTTTCCCTAAATACCTGCTTATGGCTACTGTTGTGCAGGTTTTGTGGACAAGATGGATCTTTGATTTGTCCTGCTACATGCCTTAAATAATTAGTTTCATGTTTTCTAAATACTTTGTTTACCTTCTCTGTTTTCCTTCCTAGGCTTCTATCTGTGAGACAGTATTAACCAGTAAAGCATTTACAAGCTGTAACATGCTTGTGAACGTTCAGGACTACATTGAAACTTGCATACAAGACCTGTGCCACTGTGACAGCTCCATGGCTGACTTCTGCATGTGCAACACTTTTGCTGAATACTCCCGGCAGTGTGCCCATGCAGGTGGACACCCTTTGAACTGGAGAACCTCTGAACTATGTCGTAAGTATCTCAAAAAGGGACTTCCACCTGTGCTTATTAAGCAGATCTATTAAATTTCAAATATGTTATTTTTTTCCTTATGAAGGCAGCTATTTAAAGATGCATACAATTATCATGAAATCAGGTTCGACCTGATTGTACTAAAGACTTTGGGAATATGGAAGTTTAGGGCATTTTGCCTTACTAAGGGTTTTTAATGTGTATCAGAAAATCTAAAATATTTTAGCTTCCACTTGGATCAGGATTCCCTGTCATATCTTCACAGAAAACATTGTAAATTGCAAATACTGTTTCCTCAACCTTTCAAAAGAATAGTCAGTTTAATTATACTCCTTCTACTTTTAGCCAAATCATGCCCGTTCAACATGCAATATCATGAGTGTGGCTCTCCCTGCTCTGACACATGCAGCAACCCAGAACGATCTGCACTTTGCGAAGACCATTGTACAGATGGCTGCGTCTGTCCTCCAGGCAAGCTTATTTCCTACCCCTTTGTCATAGTCAAACCCACTGGAATATTTACCTGTACACATTTAATGACCTTCACACTTTGTGTCATTCTCATCATGCCATCAGTGTTATCATCATCAAAAGAATAGCTATGCTTCTTCCTTGATACACATACTCTGTTTCTATTCAAATTACTAAATGCTCTTTTAAACAACAAATATGCTGAACAAATGTATATAATGAATGAACTAAGAGTAAGATTAATTTGTTCCTAGTAACAACAGGAAGTCTTCTATTCTCAGCATTCTGACTCAGTTCCCAGAAAGTATGAAATATTTAATTGGATTTTGCACACAATAACTCCTGCTGTTAGCAAAGCTGCATCTGGTTCACAAAATTACCAGCTCCTTCTTGTCAAATTCTGTGTATCTAAACAACAAGGAGCTAAGAAAGAATGAGGCAGTTTGTAAAATCTGGTACTTCAAAGAATTATGCATGAGAGCTGAGTGCAAACAGTGCAAATGTGTCCTCTTTGTGCATGCTTCTGGGACTGAGGATTTTTGTTGCTGTTGTGAGTGACTGTATAGTAGCAGCTCTTTTGCCCATTCTCATGATGTTTCACAGAATTCACCATCATTTGTTCATGTAACAGCACTGATTTCTCTTAGACAATCCTCTGTCTCTGGGCACAAAAATATTTACTGTACGAATAAGTCAATCTTACAAATGGTTCATGTATTCCACCTCATTATCTAGTTATTTTAATTCTAATTCCATTCTAATGAAGTCCATAACAGGTATTTCCCTAGAGCTCTCCTGATCATCCTGAGATTTTTAGACAGGCTTCAATGGAATATAGCCCTTCAATCTCTACATAGCTTGCATTTTATTATTATAAAGTACCATGTAATACAGAAGAAATGGGACATATTCTCAGGCATCTGCTAGATATGTGTTCAAAGGCAAGTTGTGCAGTGCACAGAATGAGTAATAGACCTTTTTATTTTTTTTTCCCCTAGGAATGGTATTTGATGATGTTAATGGTGTTGGCTGCATTCCCCGTAGAGAATGCCACTGTACCTATGAAGGTGAAACTTATGCTCCTGGTGCCTCCTTCTCATCTAAATGCAGATCATGGTAACATATTTTCTCACACTACTGTCTTTTTAGTTGTATTACCTGAACATTTTGAAGATAGGAAAACTGCTCATTTCCCCTTTAAAAAAATTAGGAATTACTTTTCAATTGAGGTTTTCTGATTACACTGTTTTAGAGGACACTTCCATGTCTGTTTTCCACTTAGACCTGGAAGTTAACTTGAGTTTTTGAATAGGTCCTTCAATTTCAAGACTTACCAATTAAAGGAGACAATCAAACAATGAAGGTGTTTAAAAAATTTTAAGTAGTGTTACAGCCTTGGCAGCACAACAGCTTAATACTGGGATGCTCATGTAAATACTATAGGGGTCACAACATTTAGAGACATGTTGCATTTAGAAAGAGTGGAAGATCGCATTTGTGAGGCATGTTTGGCAAATATCTATATTTTTTTAATATCACTATAACTACTGAAGTATTATTGCATGTGTATGCAAGTACGCCTATCTATCTGTGAATACAAAGACCACAAGTGCGCATGTTATTTTCTCTTAAATACTCAACATATTTGAAGACTGAGCCATGCTAATGGAGATGAGGAGTGATCCTTCATATGCAGCAGGATGGAAGACAATTCATCATCACTGAATTCTGTCCAAAGACTGGAAATGAACAGCAATATATATGTAAAATTATCACTAATATAAATATGCCTGTCTCGTACTCATTCTGATGTTTTAAAGAAATACTCATTTCTTTGACAGCATGATTAGTGTTTCTAGAGGAAAATTGAGGCAACATCTGCCCTTATTGTCTTTTATTTAATTTACATTTGCATTACCCACGGTTACTGAATGCCTTCTTCATTTCAGTACCTGTGTTGGAGGTGAATGGTCTTGTGTCACTCAGTCATGCCCTGGGACTTGCAGTATTGAAGGAGGCTCCCACATTTCAACATTTGATGAGAAATATTACTCTTTCTTCGGAGACTGTAGCTATGTCCTAACCAAGGTAAAAATTAATCACCCTTGTTAAAGGAAAATGTTTTTATTACATATAACATCGTTTGATGAGAAGTACTGGCAATCACATCAACTTTCTGAAAATTAGAGGGTCAACATGGAGCTTTAAATGGATTTCAGGGACCTGTTCATTAGGGTTCTACTAAATAATATTATAGTAGCTTTGTGTTCTTTAATCATTGTTTAAAAATTGCACTGAGTTTTTAGGTTAGATGCCGTAACCCTAGGTATTTTTATGGTTTATTTGTATTGGATGAGCAATGTAAACTATTTTCATGAGGACTTCATGTTGACTCAAATTTGTTATCAACAAGATCAATCTGAATATTACTAAGAAAGAGAATGATAAAAGCTTAGAAAAAATTAGAGTAATTTAGAAATAGATTAGACTAAATTGATGAAAAATTTGAATGACATTCACAAGCACTGTTCTTGATCCACAATCAAAACACAGATCAGACTTACACTTTAAACTTCTCTTCTTAGCACCAACATGTAAAATTAGATTCTCAGGGTCTCTGGAAGTAGAGAAAAATCATTAAATTTGTACTTAAAAGTTCAAAAAGCCTACAAATTTAATATCTGATTTCCAGCTGGCTGCAATTCTGCATCTCAGCTCTTCTCTATTTATTCTTCATTATGCCAAAAGAAGTGAGAAGACACATTCAGAATCAGAGCCTTCTTTGAGTGTTTCCCTGTTATGTCTGGGCCATTAGTCACCCTTTGAAAGTGGCTCAAAGAACACAGTGCAATGAAAATCACAACCAAGACAAAAACTGAATTTTGCCGTTATTCATTAAATTAGTGAATAAGAATTTCAGCTTAATTGTCTTCTGTTAGAGGATATTTAAATGCATTATTTCCTACCTGTTAAAAGAATGTTCAAATCATCAGGCTCTTTGGTAATCTATTCAGTGCAGAAGACTGGAAATAATTTCTTTCCTCTCCTTGGTAAACTTCATAACCACTGGGCAAGAAAGGTACACTTCCTTCTCTAGCATATTAAACTAGTATTGCATAAACATCAGGAACTACTATTACCTAAGCATTAGGGAGATTTAATGCTCGGCTTAATATGTCTAAATTGCCCTTGAATGTCAAGAACAATGGATAGCTTCCAGTGTGCAGGCTGCATGAATGCCAGCTGACTTGGTGGCTGTATACATAGATGCGAGACCATATGAGCAGGAAGAAATGAAATTACAGTATTTTGAAATATTCACATTAGCAAGAATTCCATTTGAGTGTGAACCTTTTAAGGTAACAATATTAATGTAACAAATCCTTTTATCAGCATCTTTTCTTTCCTTCTTCTAGCTTTGTGACAGCAATGAATTCACAGTTCTGGGAGATATCCACAAGTGTGGCCTGACTGACACTGAGACATGCCTCAAGGGTATAGCCATCAGCCTAGGTGGAGGACAAACCGTAAGTAGCAAATGTAGACCCCTAACACACTGCAAAGCTTAAGAGCCAAGTAGTTTTAGAAATGACACAACAGCGCAGACAAGAAATCTGCATGGACTTTTTGTTTTATCTCATTTGAATGTTATTTAAAGTAAAATTAAGAATAAAGTAAGTACATTAGAAGACAAGATCCTAGTAGTTTTCTCTTATTTAGATAACACTGGGTTTTTGCTTTTTTGGACAGTCAATGGACCACAGTAATAAATATTACAGAAATAATATAGGAATTGGAATATCACCATAGTCTCCCTCCACTTCTTTTTTCCCTTCTGTTTTGAACAGTATTAGAAAACATTTTGAAAGTGTTTTATTTTTCCTAAATATGCTTTATAATCATTGCCTTTTTCTTGTGGACAGAACATTGTGATCCAGCCTTCTGGTAGTGTATTTGTGAACATGATCTACACACAGCTGCCATTCTCAGCAGGTGAGTTGCTTTGTAAGACTTATTTTTTTGCTTTAAAATGTTATCACATGGGTTAATCTAAAGCCAAATTCTACCTTTGACTATACTGCAGCAAACTCAAATTACTGCACTAGACCATAGTCTCCCATTTTTAATGTAATAGGATTTGCCTATTCAACACTTACACTTTTAGCAAAATTAAGGTCTAAATATCTAATGAAATGGAGATTCAATTCAAGCGAATGCTGTCATTAGACACTTCCAGATCCAGACATTGCCATAAGAGAGGGAAGAAAAAAATCTGACATGCAACAGAACTCCAAGATCTCAAGTCATTTAGTTCCCTGTGTTCCCTCTGTCCCTTTGCTTGGAGCACATTCTTTACTGGAGTTTCTCTCATGCCAGTTCTTCTCATATACTATTGCACCTGGATCCATGAAAGTACAGAATAGGTCCAGGATAGAGTTCTTCATTAAATAGCGTTAAATCATTTTTATCAAGGAAAGGCAACATTTTAAATAACAATGAAAGTGTGTGTTCTTCACCTTATTTTAAAATAGACAGAAAGTGGATGTCCTGTATACATTTGTTGTTTAGGTGTTAAGATTAACCTGTTTTGGCGCTGGATTTGAAATCCTGTATGAATCATTTCCCCCCCAGTTCTTCAGAAATTGGGATCATTTCAAACACAGCTGTAGAATTCCTCTGTATAATGAATAGTTATTTCAACTGCTCATCTTGTTTGAAATTGTAACTCTTTTGCTTTTATATTCCTAGCAAATATCACCATCTTCAGGCCTTCATCTTATTTCATCATTCTGCAAACAACCTTTGGTCTTCAGCTACAGGTTCAACTTGTGCCTTTAATGCAACTTTATATAGACTTAGACCCATCATATAAGGGCCAGACCTGTGGTAAGTGACCTTATGCTAACATCTGCCTTCACCAGTATGTGTCATTCTGCAGGGGACTTTCACAGACCATCTGCTTCCTCTTAGGTCTCTGTGGGAACTTCAATGACATGCAGACGGATGATTTCAAAACCACCAGTGGTGTCATAGAGGGTACTTCAGCTGCCTTTGGCAATACTTGGAAAACCCGGGCTGATTGTCCTGATGCCAAAAATACTTTTGAGAACCCCTGTACTGTCAGCATACAGAATGGTAAGCTCAGCATATAGTAACTTCTATTCTCTTCTAAGATGCAAAGCAGGAGTAAGATGATCAATCACTGAGCATTTAGCCACTACAACACACACACTACTTTCCTAAGCTGACACTTCAGTTGTTAAAAAATAGCTAGGAAAATATTTTGGATTTTTAAAAATATTCCTTTTGATATAGATAACAAGTGTTTTTGTCAGCTTACTTAAGGGAAACTGAAAGCATATAGCATATTAGAGATCCCTTCCTGGAAAAGGCTAGTTGTCATATAGGAAAAAACCCATGCATAGCCCCACTGAAAGTTGGACTTAGTGTGGCCCTCCCACTGTTAAACTGAGAACCAGCCCTAAAATTCAGAACTTCAAAACTTTCAAGCTCCATTTCAGCCAATAAAATATATAATTTTTGATTAATCACAAGCCACTCTTCTGTTTTCTCAGATGAACTAGCTTATTTTTAATTTACAATGTGAACCTTCCTTTTCAAAGTTCAGCTATAGATGTCTTATATTACTCCATGACAATTACCAGAGATTAGAGAGCATTCAGTTTATGAAGAGTTCATATTTCTCTCTAGGGGAAGCAAAAGACTGTGATTCAGTAAATGCAGTGCTGAATCTTATTGTAAAGCTAAGCTGCTGCAATTTCCCTGCAGGAAGTATAGTTTAATTGAGACAAGAGTTTTGAAAATTAAGTACAATTGAAATCCTCACCATATTTTCAATTCACAGACCAGTATGCTCAGCACTGGTGTGGACTGCTCTCTGATACAATGGGACCTTTTGCTGAATGTCACTCAACAGTGAATCCAGAAGTTTACCAGAAGGTATTTGGCTCTTAATTTTATTCCATTTAAGAGAATAAGACAGGTTTCTGATACTAACACCTGAGTGAGTAAATTGCCAGCTGGGAAGAGATGCATTCATAATAGTTCTTTTCAAGCCAAGGGTTTGCTCTTATCTACACAACACAAATTTTGCTCCTTTGTATAGGTATCTTTCTTTCCATTCCCAGGAGGATAAACTTACAGGTGTATTCCTCCTGCACCTATTTTTAGGTGTAAACTTAAAGACTAAGCTAGGGGTTTGGACTCCCTCTACTCCTTATGAGATCAAGAGACAACACTTGTCCCTCCTGAGATATAAGGAAAGCCTTCATCAGAATATTAACCAACACTTTAATTAATTTCTCTGAACTGCTCTCAGAAGGCTTTTGCATATATGTAAAGAACTAGGCAAGTAATATGTGTAAGAAGCAGCAAAGACCTTTAGAAAAGATGTGAACAAAAACTTTCCAGGAATTCAAGATGAGTCCCTGGGTACTTTATAAAACCTCCCTCTTACTGGAAATTTGTAAGATTATGTTCAGCAAACCTCTTCTGGAATTACACTATTATAGTATCCCCACCCTGCATAGAAACACATTAAATAACTTTTTGTTTTCTTTGTTCCTCTGATGCAGAGAGCCCAAGCTCTTAAACCTAAGCTCCAAAACTGGGTGGCATCAAATACCCTCTATTTATCCAAAATATATATGGCACAGTGGAGACAAAGTGGAAGTAGCTGGAAAACCTAGCAGCACCTGAAAAAGATAAAAAAAAAAAAAAAAGAAAAAAAAAAAGAAAAAACTTCAAATGTGTGGACCTCTAATTATTCTTTCTTCATGCAGAGAATCTTTTTTGAAAGAGCTGAATGAAAAACAGGCATTCATTTACTTACTCATGTGGATTATGCTCACTTTAAAAAATATAACAGTCTAAAAAGTATATGGTGCCACACCTTGACATGACAATCTTATGTTCATATGTCATCCCCTGTTCCTAGAACTGCATGTTTGACACATGTAACTGTGAGAAGAGTGAGGACTGCATGTGTGCTGCACTTTCCAGCTACGTCAGAGCCTGTGCTGCTAAAGGAGTTCTCCTCACTGGATGGAGAAGCAGAGCCTGCAGTAAGTTTTACATACCTTTGCCTTTTGAGAATTATCACCCGGAAGGCCCAATCCAGCAGCTCTCAGGGATTCCCACAGCAAGTTGTGTTAAATTGGCTTTTAAGTGTAGGATTTACTTTCAAGAAGTTGAGGAGGAAAGGAATACCATAAAAGACAAGCAGTAAACAGTGAGAAATATTAAAAAAAAAGAGGCATTGTTATATTACTTCCTCAGAACCAACAGAAGTAACATTCCTTGCAATAGGAATAAAATAAAATAAATAGGGTGGTTTTCAATTTACTTTAACAAAAAATATAAAAATAGCAATGAGAAAGAACTACATTATACATTTATATGGTTGAACTTTGGGTTTTGGTTTTTTTTAACACGGACAAAACATTTGTATTTGTGGCACATTTATAGGGGAAAATCCCACTTTAGCAATAAAAAAAAAATTACACTATTGAGGATATCAGTAAAGCATGAGTATAAACATTGCCTTGTTTATCATATATATTTTACCTCAAATACTTAATTTATACCTACATTGATTCTTAAATGAACTACAAATGTAACTCACCTTTTTACTTACAAGCAAAATACACCACCTTGTGTCCGAAATCTTTGAAGTACACATACAACGTCGATACGTGTCAACCCACCTGCCGGTCTCTGAGTGAGCCTGATGTCACCTGCAGCATCAAGTTTGTCCCAGTTGACGGCTGCACCTGCATAAATGGAACATACATGGACGAAAGTGGCAAATGTGTGCCTGCATCTAGCTGTCCTTGTTACTACAAGGGAACGCCTCTGTCTTCTGGAGAAGTTATTCATGATAATGGTGTTGTCTGGTAAGAGATTTGTAAACAAAAAAATGAGATTGGATGTAGGTAATCATGAAACTATATATATGTTATGAAAATAAGTCAAATGCATTTGTCTCCCTAATAAGTTCAATTAGAAAATCACAGATTCTTAAAAATAGTTACGGAAGTGTTTGGAAGATTGTACTTGGACAACTACAGGAATTGAACAAAACATACTGTGATGGGTTAGCCTTTGCTAACAGCCAAACTCCCACCCAGTCCCTCTCTCTGCTTCCCTTCCTACCTCCTTCCCCTCAACACATAGTTTTCTTATCTATGCCTGTGGAAGAGTTATTCCACGGTGAAAGATGCTTGATAATACCACTTCAAATTATTCCCATTATAAATGGAATCTGCATTATTCTGAAGGACAGTTTTAAACCAAGCAAAGAGATAAAGAAAGCACTTCTTTGTATAGAATACACTTGAATTTTGTTCTGCTCTAATATAAAATATTTTGGAATAGTACAAGCTATTTTGATAAGGGACATGTTTTCTTTATTTTATCACACAATTTTTCATTATTTCAAGTTCACTAGGAAACAGGCTGAAAAGAACAAAACCCACAAAAAAGTTAAAACATCTCTATTCCCTTCCTTTGCACATATGGAAAGCTGAGCTGCATTGGAGAGAAACCTGAACCAGGTAACATATCATTGTATCACTTGAGATTTTCTTTAATTTTCCCTTTCCATCTTCATTCTTTTCACTTCTGTCTTCTTTTGTTATAATGATACAAAGTGTAAAAGTATGAAATCAATCAAGAAAATAAACTGAGGACTTCTGTATTGTGGAGAATATTCCCAAAATATAAAGAAACACTGTCTTACCTTTCAGATGGCTGAAACAAGTTATAACCCCCTGGGTTAAACAGGAGAAGAGAATACTTGGTCATTTCAATGAATGTGAGGGGAAAACCATCCATATTTTAATTAAAAGTAGTAAAAGCTAAAATCAAAACCCAAACAAAGTTATCCAGGGTCTTTGGTGGTTTTTCTCAGTGTTTTTTCTGAAAGGAGGTGCTTCATGAAGCTAACTAAACATTAATTTCATTGAGTAGTCCAAGCATAAGCACCAAAATCATATGAATGAGTTCAAAACAATTTTCAGTTTCTCTTTCTGGTCAAACACATCACATTAAAATACACATATGTAACAAACAAGTCCTTATTAAGGGAAGATAAAGATAGAAATGCATGGTTGCTGTCACATTGCTCATGGCTTTTCTCTCTTTCAGTCTGTGTACCTCCCATGGTTTATATTGACTGTGGCAATGCCACTGCGGATGTGGTAGGAGCAGGATGCCAGAAGAGCTGTCAGACTTTAGATATGGAATGTGTAAGTATAGGCTCTTTATACCTTGTTTAAAGCATATTAAACTAGATCTCTCTCACAATTACAAGCTACAGCTGGACTCTTGCAGAAGAGAAATGTTTCAAGATGTTTTCTCTATGGTTCTTACAGTACAGAACTCACTGTGTCTCCGGCTGTGTATGTCCTAATGATCAAGTGTCAGATGGCAAAGGTGGCTGCATAGCTCCAGAAGACTGTCCATGTATTCACAATGGGAATTTCTACAGTCCAGGAGAATCAATCAGAGTTGGCTGTAACAACTGGTAAGAGCACATGGGAAAATAATATTTCCTTTAAGCTCTAGGGGGATAACATATGAGCGAATAGTATTTCACTTTAGCGGTATTAAGCTTTATAAGAAGGAATGCTATATAAAATTATCCATTTGGTACTTAAAAAGCAAATTCTTCTGTTTTCTCAATGGTGTACAGCCCATAAATTGCAAGTGGTCAGAAGAACACTATGGTTTGGAGGTTATCTCATTCATTCAAGTCAAGAAGTCTTTTTTTCCTTCCTATGCAATTGTTACATTTCAATACATCCTGCAAGATTTGGAAGTGTAAAAGAGTTAATGTTTTCTAATCCAAATTATTCATTACATCATTAAGTAACTGTCTTTGGCTAAATCCTAAAAATTCTTAAGCTATGATGAATTTTTGAGAATAAGCAAACCTAATTTTTTTCATTGGTCTTAACACGTTTTAAATAGTTATATTGTGTGCATGTCTGGTTTTTACATTTGGAGTCCTTTTTGTCTCATGTAGCACATGTAGAAACAGAAAGTGGCATTGCTCTGAGGAACCCTGCCTGGAAACATGTTCTGTTTATGGAGATGGGCATTATACCACCTTTGATGGCAAACGCTTTGATTTTGAAGGAGACTGTGAATATGTTCTGGTCCAGGTAACAGAGTCCTTCCCAGACTTTTGCACTAAGTACCTCGCATTTTACTTAAGACCATGTGGCACAGTCAACACTGAATATCATTCACCTGTTTCAGAACTACTGTGGTCAACAAACTATGAATCAGGGAACCTTCAGAGTCATCACTGAGAACATTCCATGTGGCACTACAGGAACCACCTGCTCGAAATCTATTAAAGTTTTCCTGGGAGTAAGTATCTGCTTTAAGTTGTGCTGGAGGGTAGAACAAGCTGTCCCAGACAGACTGCATTGCAGAATTATCCTCCAAGATAGTGAAAATGCTACTAGACAACTTTGCTCACTGCTACTGATTTTGCTTTCTGCTAGAGAAAGCAAGGGAGGGAGCTCTAAAGAGAGATTTCTTAACATGAGGCTGAATAGAATCCTTTTGGTGATAATAGAGTTATTATTTCAATAAGTTACTGTCAATGCATAAAACTGTACCAAAATACGTGATTTTTTTTTTAAATTGGTCTCTAACTTTTTCTTTTCCTGTCTTAGAACTATGAGCTAGTACTCAGTGATGGGCACTCTGATGTCATCCAGAGGACACCTGGAGGAAAAATGCCATTCCAAATTCGTTCCATGGGCATCTACCTGGTGGTAGACACTACTGCTGGTCTGATACTCATGTGGGACAAGAAAACCAGTATATTCATCAAACTAAGTCCCAGTTTTCAGGTACACTTTAAAACTGAAAACCTGAATAAAATGAATTCTGAAACATATTCATATTATGTTTCAAAGAAAAAGGGTGGAAATTTAGGCTGTAACCAAAAGATTGCACGAGCAGTGATCGCATATTATTATCTGTGCTGTGTATTTTGCGTTTTCTTTAAAACTACATTATACAGCAATGGCATAACAGCAACTACATCAGTAGCTTTCCTCTTGAAAAGACCTCACTGAAGAGATATATTCAGGATCAGCTAAAACTAAATAGCTCAGTACTAAGAACAAAACCCATGAGCCTACTCTGCTTCCTATCCTCATGCTCATCCTTTTTAACAACCAGCTGGAGACATCTCTTCATGAAAGGCATTCTATGAAAATGTCCAACACTTGCTTAAGAGGCACAGATAACCTTGAATAAAATTCATCCTGAGGTCTATTACTCACAGATACTGAGAAACTGTATTTACTGATATTTGTGATTTTGTGTGTTCATCCCGATGCAGGGACAGGTCTGTGGACTCTGTGGAAACTATGATGGCAATGGAAATAATGACTTCACTACTCGCAGTCAGTCTGTGGTAGGAAATGTGCTGGAGTTTGCCAATAGCTGGAAAGTGTCTTCCAGTTGCCCAAATGCCAATCGTACAAAGGATCCATGCACTGCAAACCCATACAGGAAAGCCTGGGCACAGAAGCAGTGCAGCATTATCACCAGTGAAGTGTTTGAAAAGTGTCACTCCCAGGTATGACAAAAACTTTAGTCTTAAACACAAAAAAAACCCCAAACAAACAAAAAAAACCTACCACCCTAAAATAGATTTTGTCATGCCTGACCAAGTGGAGTCAGACCAAGTTCCGGCGAGACTGCATAGAAACTACCACAGAAGTATTTTCACTTTCGTTTTCTCAGCTCTTACCTTGAACAAGTACACTAAAGAAATTGATAGTTTTGGTTGGTTGTTTTTGGTTGGTTTTAATAGTAGGAACAATCACAGATAAATCTCAGGGTGTTTATTTTCTACTGACATAAATATCAGCCACCTGATATGTATGACTGTGTGCTACCTTGTAGTAATTAACAGTATTCGGCAACTGTATGTTCAGTATCACACAGTTCTTAGCATTACAGCTTAACAGCAACAGCTTTATTCTACATTTTCCTCTGACTTTTCAAAGCATTCTCATGGTTTCTTCCTTTCTTAGCTTTCTCACATGCAGAGCTGTCAGTTTTAGATATTTTATTCAGTTGTTTTAGGATGGTACAAAGAGTACAAGGGCATGAAAACTGTTATCTCTGTCAGGTTGAACCAAATGAATATTATCAAGCATGCGTGGATGATGCCTGTGCCTGCGACACTGGAGGAGACTGTGAATGTTTCTGTACAGCAGTAGCTGCCTATGCTCAAGCATGCAATGAGCTGGACATCTGCATTTCATGGAGAACACCATCCATTTGCCGTAAGTTTCAACTTATTACTTTTGTGAGGGGGCCAGAGGGAAAGAAAAGAGAAGGAAAAAAGCAAACAAAGTAGAAAAAGAAAAGATAACATTGTATTTGTAAGAGGCATTTGTTGAATTCTTAAAAAACCCCAACAAAGCCACCTGTGTAAATCACTGGAAGAAGACAGTCTGTCTTACTAAAATGAAACCATAGATAGTAACTTTGAAAATGGTGTGATTAATGTCTGATTAACTTGTCAATATTGATACACAACTAGCGAACTATAATACTATGCTACAGTCCCACCATTCCACATCAGGTTCCATGTAAATAAATATTAGTGCATACTACCTAACATCAGTGTTTCAAGCCACTGATTTTTTTTCATGCTTAATGTGTAATTCTGTCTTATGCTTTATAAATGTTTTGCTGTCAAAAGGTGGTAGAAATGTAAGAGTTGCATTAAATTAACAATAAGACAATATACTGTTCACCACCTATACGACTGTGCTGATCCCATGGGATTTTTACCAAGCAAAAATACAAGACTACAGAGCCAAAAGACCAAAGGTATTTTGCTGACATTTTTCCTTCTTCTAGCTCTGTTCTGCGACTACTACAATCCACAAGGGGAATGTGAGTGGCATTATAAGCCATGTGGAGCCCCTTGCATGAAGACCTGCAATAATCCAAGTGGGAACTGCCTTCATGAGATGAGAGGTTTGGAAGGTAAACAAACAATGCATCTCCCATTCTACTAATAAAAGCTTAAATTGCAGTATGATTAACAAAATTTATATTACACTGTATGACACGTTTGGATTAGAAATTATAAGAAGAAATTTTCTAAATAGTAATTTACTGCCTGATGGATCATGTACTTGCTTGGATTAAAGGTGAGGACAAAATGATCCAAAGCTTAACGTACAAACAAAGGAATAACAGAAGGAGGGTCTGAAATTCCACTTACCATATGGGATAATTTGGGGAAAGCAGATATGAGTGTAGAGTTACTTCTGCTTGTGAATGGCCTAGTTTAACCTGATTATTTTATTTTTGCAGGCTGCTATCCACACTGTCCAAAGAATAAGCCATATTTTGATGAAGAAACCATGACTTGTGTTTCTAATTGTGGTTGTTATGAAAATGGAAAAAATTACAAGCCAGGAATGGAGATGCCTTCAAAGCAGAATTGTGAATCATGGTAAGATTAGAAAAGAGTTTTTTAAATTGAGTTGAAGTTGTGGAACATTAGTCATCATACATTAAATTTGTTGTTTGTCAGTAGGAACTAGGCCACTCAGAGGCTGATGAATAATGTCTAATTTTCTTCCCTTCCTAGAAACTTAGATGGCAACATGGTGAAACATTTTACTATTGGGAGATTAATTTACTATTTATTCTATATATTTATTAAAGTGCTTTTAAACTATGATTGTTAAATCAAGTAAAATTAAAATAATAATAGTTAGGGAGTGGTCTTAGAATTTGTAATAAAATATCCCTAAACTCATCATGTGAAATTCTTTAGAAGTTAGCAGTCAACTCATGTACATGGTTTTGAGCTTGTTTCTGCTATTGCACTGGTACCTGCATAGTTGCAGTTGTCAGTAAGTATTCCCACACATCACTGATTGACAGGTTGGGGCAAGTGCAGCTAAGCCTTCTATAAAAGAGTACAAAGCTAGCAGAACCAGTTGCTAAGTAGTTTAACGCCTGCCTTAAGACACCTTTAAAGTAGCAATACTTGAATGTGGTAAGCAGTGCAATGCAAATGGCAAAAAAATTCTTAACACAAAGCCTATTTGAGCTAACCCAACTTTGCTAGCATGTTTTGCAGTTCATAGACTGCTTTGCCTACATATCCTGGGCCATTAACAGTGCTAAACCTAAACAAAGAAATGTATATTTATTCACTGTATAGATTCCCTTAGTCATTGTAAAAACATATATCAAGATTTCATTTTATATAAAGATTCCATTTTAGATAAATTTGATTTTAAACCAGAATTCATTCTTGCATCTTTTGGAAGTCTGATGGAAATTTGCTGCATAGATGACATCAACATCCATGATACAGCGATCCTCTGTATATATCCTTATAAATGTAAATTATATATTTACTGCACTTTCCCTTCCAAGAAATAAGTAGACCTATCAGGGGCATGAGACTATTTCAGATCACCCTTCACATCTTTGTGCAGCTCCCAAAAGTGCTGATAAGGATGCTGCATGTTTCACATGCTGGCATAGAAGAGTTACCTTTGTTGCCAAAGAACTCTGTGAAGACACCTACCCTGAATTTGTGCAGCAGAACTCAATATCTAACTCAGAGAAGAAAGGGTCATTCTACATTTAAACACACAACAAATAGTAAAGGATTGATAGAAAAACAGTTGAAACAAAAAACTGATGTCATGAACCAATATATCCATATTCATAATCTCATTTTTTCTCTTTTTCCAGTGAATGCACAATTCACGGCAAAAAATGCAGATATGATGCATCTGGTATGTAGACAAAGTTATTTTTGTATGAATAGGATGCATTTAAGGTACTCTGATCTGTGTTTCAGATAGCAAAGAATAACATCTTACTTTGATTTACAGTGTGTGTCTGCTTCTATGAAGGACAGAAATATAACTATAAAGATGTGGTCTACAACACTACAGATGGCACAGGAGGGTGTATTGTTGCAACCTGTGGTCTCAATGGAACACTTGAAAGGGTTATCTATGATTGTCTAAGCTTAACATCACCCACAACAGCAACAACATTTCATTTCAGCACTACGCCACCTGTCACTACTTCTACAGGTAAATCCTTCACAGCCCACAAGAGTGTATTCTGTTTATTAGTGACTAAAATTTAGCTAAAAAGCCAGGCCCCCAGTCACAACATGAACAAATTAATACAACCTCAAAATAAATAAGAGCAATATCACTTACTGATAGCATTGTGGTTTCAGTCAGTATTTAGTAATCAGATTAAGACAAGAAAATAAACATAGAAAAAAACCCCACTTCTGAAATACCATTTTAAATTACATCATATTAAATAATAATAATCATATTATATTAAAATTATACTAAACTGATGCCTAAAGGATCACAATGCAAGAAAAATTATGTTAGGAACATTGTCAGCCTATTTAAAAAACAAACAAACAAAAAACCCCCAAACCCACAAACAAACAAACAAATAGATTATAATATCTACAGGAATTTTAAGTTTGATGGTCTCTTCTTTTTCTTCGTTGCAGTGTCACCAACTACATCAGTATGTGTTCATGAAGTATGTGAGTGGTCACAATGGTATGATGGGAGTGTGCAAACCCCTGGCTATGATGGGGGAGATTTTGAAACATTTGATGATTTAAGAGCTAAAGGTTATGAAGTCTGTAATGCTCCACGAGATGTTCAATGCAGAGCAGAAAAGTTCCCTGATATACCACTGAAAGACCTTGGCCAAAAAGTACAATGCAGTACAACAGCTGGACTTATATGCTATAACAAAGACCAAATTTCAACAATGTGCAACAACTATGAGATCAGAGTCCTATGCTGTGTTTTTGTACCATGCTCTTCTACAACATACCCAGTTTCTACAACATCTGAAAGTACAACATGGATACATTCAACATCTGAAGAAACAACAACCACAACCATAACGACAACACCTGTCACCACTACTCCATCAACACAACCTCTTTGCTTTAAAGAAGAATGTTACTGGTCAAGATGGTATGATGCCTATTACCCAGGCTCTGGTTATGAAGATGGAGACTTTGATACCATTGAGAACATTAAAAAAAAGGGATACAAAGTTTGTGCTAACAGAAAAGAAGTGGAATGCAGAGCAGTGAGGTTCCCTGATACACCATATCCTCTCCTGGAGCAACACATAACATGTAATACACAGGAAGGCTTGATATGTTATAATAAAGACCAACTTCCACCAATTTGCTATAATTATGAACTAAGATTTAAATGCTGTGTAAATGTAACCATACCGTGCCACTCAACAACTACAACAAAAACACAAGAAACAACACCTTCTTCAACTACGCTAAGTACAACAACAACAGAACTATATACAACTCCATACTTGCAAACAAAACACATGACAACAGAAGAAAGAACTCAACCAAAAACAGATTACATCCATACAAAAATTACAACAACATCAACAACACAAACTCAAAAAGAACCTACTACAACACGAGGCATAACCTACACAACGACAAAACCCACACCCTCCCCCACCGTCAGCTCCACC
>WBMV01007975.1:0-26398 GCA_013396655.1 Campylorhamphus procurvoides
CAAACCAAACCATGCTAATATTCCATTCAGAGGAGATTCCTTCCCCTCCCATAAACCAAGAGTGAACCAGGTGGGCAGACCCATGCCACTTCCCAGACATGCTTTGAACAACTCCAAGAGATTCTTCAGGAGCTGCTGTTGAAGACCATAAAGCAGAGCAGAAATGGTATTTGAGAGAGGAAGCCCTTGAGAACATCATCTGATGGTGTGGTTTGGGCTGTGTTTGAGGTGCTACTGCCAGGGCTGAGCCCAGCACAGCAGCTGCACAGCTGGAGTTTCCTCCTTGCTCTGCCCCAGGAGCCTTTAATTAGCCCAACACCCTCTTAGCTGCTCACCCCTAAGCTCCCACCTCGTTAAGGGCCTGATCACCCTCCCCACCCCTCCCCTCCTCAACTCTCAGCTGGATTTCAGAAAATAGAATAAGTCACCACCCGATTTAGCTGCAGATGTGTCATCTTTGGTCTGTCTGTCAGGAGAAGAAAGGAAAAAGGAAGAGCCTAGGTTTGATGTAAAGTTGTCAGACTTTTTTTTTATAGCATTTTCTGCTACAGAGGAGAATGAGGGATGAACCACCACCTGCTGTGAAGAAGACAGAGGCCAACCTGCACCAGACAGAGAGAGAGCAGTTCCCATTTCAGTGGCAGCAATAAACAAGAAGCAAGACAAAAATGTGTACCAAAGACATTTAATAATTCATGCTGCATGTGCTTTGTTTTAAATCATCTGTTCCTTGCCAATTTAGCTGATACCCAAAGAGCTGGTGAGAAATTATAATATCAGGCTAGTTAACCATGCTGAGTTAAGTGACTATTTTATTTACACCTCTGCATCCTAATTTAAATTTTTAACAGGGTTGCAGAGATTTAATGAGGCAGATCTTAATCCATACAGTCAGGGTCCAAGTAACAGTCCCCTTCAGAACCTTAATTTCCAGCTAAAATGCACTTCAAATCAAAAAAAAAAGAAGGCTCCTTGTTGTGTGACACAGCTCAGAAGAAAAATGTAAGGGGGGGTTGAGGAATCTGTCATAAATTTATGTAAAGGGCTACAAGCTCTGAAGTATCTTCTGAAAAATGGCAACCACTGCCTTCACTTCTGAAGTAAAACACACAGCTCAGGTGACTTGGGTGTGAAGAGAACAAGAGGGAGGGGAGGAAGCAGAGACTGGAGAAGAAGACTAGGAAAGCTCTTTTCAATGGAATTAGCTAAGCTACAGCTTCCTTAGAAGGGTAAACTTGAATACACAGGTCAGCAGAGAGTGATAGGAACTATTTAAACCCAAAGACAAGAAGATGTTTTTAAAACAGCACATATATGTTAAGGTCACAAAATCCACAGCTTCACCCTGGCCCTGTTCTGGAAGAGCCCTTAGCACAGCAGATGAAGCCAGCACAGCAAAGCCCACAGCCCAGGGTCAGAGAGGAGGTGCCCCACAACTGCAGGACACTGGGTTTCGTATCCTCAGGGTAGTGCCAGCCATGTCCCAGCATCACTGAGGGGCTTCTCCACAGCCAAATGCTGCCTGAGGTGGGAACACACCAGCCCACAAGGCAGACCATCTAACACCGCTCTTTCAACCCCTCTACCCTAAAGACCAGGATTAGGCTGAACATCAGGAAGAAACTTCACTGAAAGGTTGGAAAGCAGTGGAACAGGCTGTCCAGAGGGGTGCTGGAGTCACTGTCCCTGGAGGTGTTTAAGGAACAACTGGATGTGGCACTCAGTGCTCTGGTCTAGTTGACACAGTGATGGTGGGTCAGAGGTCAGACTCCATCACCTTTGCATGGCTGGATAAATGCTGAGAAGTCTTCCCAGTCTCTGTTCTGTGTGCCTTGCTCCACAATCCCTATTTCCAGCCATTCCAGCTGCATTCAGACTACAAGAAAGGTGGGGAGGGACTTCTGACATGGGTATGTAGTGAGAGAACAAGATGTAATGGCTTTAAAATGACAGAAGGTGGGTTTGGATCAGATCTCGGGAAGAAATCCTTCCCTGTGAGGGTGGGCAGGCCCTGGCACAGGTTGCCCAGAGAAGCTGTGGCTGCCCCATCCCTGGGAGTGTCCAAGGCCAGGTTGGACAGAACTTGGAGCAACCTGGGATAGTGGATGGTGTCCCTGCCCATGGCAGGGGGATGGAACTGGATGCTCTTTAAGATCCCTTCCAACCCATTCTGTGACTCCATGACTCTCTGCTGTCCAGGCAGACTGGTGGCACACAAGAGCACCAAACCTTATCTGCCAGTGCAGGCTGAGAGGCCCTGCAGTGGGGCTGTGATGGGAGTGTGACCCATCGTCCTTGGCAGCTGCCTAGTTGAGTTTAACTGCTGGTTTAAGATTAGCCCTCAAGGATAACAAGACCTTCAAGGCTGTCCTAGAGAAGGTGCTAAGCAGCCTGCTGAACCTCACTTCATCCCTGGACCACCTCTCACCTAGAACAGTGACAGGAGCTACTTGAGAACCAGCTCTGTTGTGCTCTGTCCATAAGGTTTAAACCAAAAACTGCAAGAATCTTGCAAAGGAAGAACATGGCAGGTGACCTGCCACTTCAGAAAGTAATCAAAAAGTAATCTCTGCCAAATGCTGCCATGCTGAGCGTGTGCAGCCACCTCTGCCAACACCTACAGCACAGGAATAGAGTCCAAAAGGAATGTGGTTTCTTTCCAAAGAGCCACTTTTCATAGTGGGCAAGTTCACCCATCAGCTCTTTGGACTCAAGAAGCCTTACAGAGAAAGCTGCAGTGCTCAACTTGCTGGAGAGACATACAAGTTCCAGATCCAGAAAGACAATATATTATCAATTTCCCCAGACAAGTAAGCCTCATCCCCTGCTGTGTCCTGTCCCCACATCCTGTAATCCCTTTATAGGATTTCTCTGACTAGGAAGGGCAAGTAGGACCAGTCTCACCCCAGAGTCAAGGCAGGAGGATAATTGCTAACCAGCTCATCTCTCCAGAGTCCATTGGAGAGGAGGATAAGCTCATCTAGACACATTTTCAAAGCATCTCATCCTGCCTGTGCAATTTGATTTTTCAAACAGTTTTGCATCCAAGCCAGGCAGGTAAATATACTGATGCAATTAACCACAGGCAGTTTGGCACAGATGGTCCCCAAGAAACAGAGCAAAATGAGCAGCAGGGGTTTATATTTAATGATGAGCCAGGCCCTCAGTGAGGCAAGTCAGCAAGACCCCACTGAAGGCAGCAGAGCTCACTCAGCTCCTTGCACTCCCTCCAACAGAGAGGAAGGCACATCCTCTCCCCCAAGGGCCAGAATCCCTCCTTAGGGACCCAAGCACATGCCTGCAACAGCATCCCCCAAAAGCCTGAGGACCCTGGGCTGGAGCTCAGTTCAGCTTTATAGGAAAGCACTCCCTAAGATCTTGGATCTAGCAGCATCTTGATACTCTGAGGGTAAGCATTAGAAACTAATCTGGGAGCCAGGCTTCCAAATGCCACTCCATTATGAGGATGTGGCACCCCTCTCACTGCCATTATACAGAAAAAGATGTTAGAAAGGAGGGTTGCAGCTCAGACAAATCTTTTGTACTTAACCGGAGCAGCAGGATCCCCAGGCAGAAAGCTTTTCTCCAAGTGGTAATTGCTCCATTTTACAAGGTATGGATTGGTGATCTCCAGCACCAGGGAAAATTCTGGCTGGTTGAGCAGGTCTAAGTTGAGCAGAAGAGATTTAGACCACAAAAGCTGTGCCAGTTGCCAAACCCCCACAGCACAGAGAGCACCATGTCCCTTGGATGACAGGCCCCTGCAGAGCCAGACCCCAGAGCCAAGAAACCCACAGCCTTCCAACTGAATCATCACTTAGGAGAGCTGGTTCCAGCTACAACCCACATTTGCCTTTAGAGGAACCCAGAGCAGAGAAATCAGAGCTCAGGAGGAATCCAGGAAAGTTGCAGCAGTCCTATATTGGAGAAGAAAGATTTTCTTTTTTAATGCCTGTGCAGAAAGTCTTGTAAAATAGAAAGAGACCAATGTTGAGTTGAAACAGAAATCCCTCTTATCTTCCTGTGCAGAAATCCCAGGCTTCTAAAGGAGATCCCAGAGGGCTATAAAACATTTTAGCCTCCTGATTCATACTGCCCTTGTTAAGCAGAGCCTGAAAGATCAGGTTTTCACACACACACCCACCCCCTTCCTTCCCCTGCTGCCACTCTCTCACCAGCACCACATCCTTGCCTTGCCAGATACATGCAAGATTCATCCTGATCCATCCTGGCAAGGGAACAGTGCTGCAGTTGGAGCCCCAGAAAGCTCAAGCCTATAAAGCAAGCAGCAAGCCTTGCACAGGCAGTGAGGAGGACTCCCAGCTTCTGCTGCCCTCCAAACTTAACAGGAGGGAGAGTTATTGCTTCCTGCAGAGGAAAGATGCTGATGAGCTGTTGTCTATGGCACCCCACCTCTCCTCAGAGGAGAAATACCATCTGGCAGTGCCACCCCTGGAGGGCTGCCAACCTTTGCAGTAAAATATGAAGGCAAGAGAAGGTCAAGATAAAGGAAGGGGAGCAGAAAGATTAATTCCTGCCAGGTGGTATCAGCCCAGACACTGGAGAACAAAACTGGCTGGATGAGCAAGCAGAGAGAAGCTCAAGTAGGAGAGAGAGCAAGAAACAATTATCTGCAGGAATGGTGTGGATGAGCTGAACTGGTAACACATCAGAGCTGCAGAGCAGCCCCAGAGAAGCACCACCTTCACCTCAGCACCTCTGTGTGGGTGTTACCTGGCCCAGAGGCCCTGCAATGGATGCACACACCAGCAGTTACAGGTGTGCACAGCCGGACTCTACTGCAACAGCAACATCACTGCTGCTCCCCATCCAAGGGAAAACCCCATCCCTCCCACCACAGCCACCGGAATTTCAGTCATCCTCTGTGACACTGCTCATTGCTTGCTCCCTGTGCCTCCTGGGAGAGGACAGGTTGATCAATAACTTTATTAGGAACAAAGAGACAGACTGTGGACTCGGTGTCAGGGCAGGGGAGCCACTCCACAAGAAGCTGCCTGATCCTGACCCTCAGGGGTACCTTCTGACTCCAGGCGGTCCAGCCCGTAGGTCACAGCTGTGCTGATCCTCCTCACAGAGGGCAGAGCTGTTCTCCTGGCAGAAGAGGCCATTGATGCTGGAGTTACCAGGACCACAGTTCTGCTGGATGGCTCCTCTGTCTGTCCAGACGGGGTAGAAGGCATCCCGCCAGGAGCTGGAGCAGCCTTCTCGCTGGTGAGCAGGATCCCATCTGTGAGATCTACAGAAGGCAGGAAACAGCAGCAAGTTCACAAAACAGCATCTAAAAACTCACCATTTAAGACCAAACTCCTTAATGAAAACTTAACTCTGAGTGGAAGTTATTAACCTTTTGCTTCCTTCAAGATGTGACTCTGCTGTAATGAAGTTTTCTCCTCAAGGACAGCCAGCACAGGGGGCTCCCCTTAATGAGGGGAGGAACCCTTAAACAAAGTTTTAGTTCCATTTCTTTGAGGACACCAAGTTAAGACTCGAACCAAGTGACAGATCTAATTGTTTATTGCAAAGATAAAAGTCAGTTAAATTTATAATTAAATCCCAGAAGCAAATTAATTAGTGGAAACTGCCAAAGAACCTTCTCCCTTCTACAAAGGGACTTTAAATTAAGAGATACGATGCAAAAAGGTTTTCCTTTTGATGCTCTGCAATATGAGAACTACCAGAAGAGCTGCCCAGCAGGAATTTCAGTACAGTGGCCCCTACCACTACAGAAACACACTCCAACTAAGAGCCAGCCTTGTGCTGAGGGATCCTTGCTCCACTCCTGTCACAAGACAGGCTCCTCCATGTACCTGCCAAGGTGACATCAAGCCAGCAGGCAGCAGCTTGACGAACATGACTGCTGAGAGCATTCCTGTATGAGCCACAACTTGACAGGAACTCAGCATTCCTCAGCAGAAGGGAATAGCAGTACAGGCTTCTACACCCAAGGGCTTGCCAGACTCCTGCAAGAGGGTGTCCTTCCCCCCACCACTGCTCCTGTGTTACCCTGATGAAGCATTTTCATCCTTTGGACTGAGCCCCAGCAGTCTGTGACTGCCTTGGGCTCCAGAAGGAACAGCTCTCCCTTCATAAATAAAAAATGGCTTAAGTGTCTAAAGCTAAAAGGCAGCTTGCTAGCAAGGACAGACAAGGGAGGGTTGTATGGTTTGGGGCATTTTTTTTTTTTAATCTCTGCTCCACTTATTTGGGGCAAAAAACACCATATGCTGGCAAATTTCAGCATGGTGGATCTCACAGCATGGGCAGCAAGCAGTGGCAGCCCAGGGCTAGAGGAGGCCTACAGAAGTTTAGCAAAAAAAGTAATTTATACTATGAATACTGTGTGTTGAGACTGGGGTGTCCAAGCACTGACACTGGTTTCAGATTCATCACCCCATCTTGTGTGGAAGAGAGCCTTGAAGCAGAATCCTACCTTCAGCATCCAGAGCGTTCACCGTGGAGGAAGCCCCAGTTGCCACCAGGACCTCAGTGGCACTGGGAGCAGTCAGCACCTGGGTGTCCTCCCCGCTGTTCTCCTGAGGAAAGCTGGCACCTCCTGTTCCCTGGGTAGCACCAGGCACCACTGCCACAGCTGAGAGAGCAGCATCAGCCTCCTCAGCAATCGTTGTCACCTCCTGGGTAACACCTACAGCAAGAACACGTGTCAGGACCAACTCACAGGACACCTGGCAGCAACAGAAGACACATTTGAAGGAACAGAACTCCATGCATTAGCAGTTCCAGGGTCTCAGAGCCAGCAGCAGGTCCAGCAGAGTCTCATCAGGGCAGCTTTGAGTGACCAGCTCTCACAGCTAAGGGACCTCAGCTTTGCAAAAGGGTTTATTTTTGTTGCACAAGCCTTATTGACAGTGTTGTTTTCCCATCATCTGGGGAACAGCAGAGATGGAACCTGCTGACAAGTCAAGTGCTTACAAATTAATCTAGAAATTAATCAGTCAGGTCTCAGCACTAGGCTGCAATTAGCCTTCCTTCTTTTACAGCAAAAACTAGGTCTTTTGGATGCAAGGAAGGGAAATAGTCCTTTTGCCTCTGTAACCTAAGAGGGAAGATCAAAGATGCCCAGCAATTAAGAAGTCCTAAACCAAGTCCAGCTCACGTTCCTCTGTCAGCCCAACACGTGCTCAGACTTTTTTTTTGTATTTCTCTATATTTTAAGCCTTTTCCTTTATATTTTAGGTATTGAGTAGAAACACTGTCACGAGGCTGAAGGTGCCACCTCTGCAGGTTCCATGCAGGACAGGGTGACACCAACCAGCCTGCAGAAGGCTGTCCAGGAGAAAAAATCCTGCCTGCTGGTACCAGAGTTGGCACAAGCACTGGACAGCCAGAGCCTGGTCACAGCCTCACTCCAGGGTGGGGAGACAACACCATGAGCTTCTCTTCTACAGGACAGGCCTTCTGACCTGAGTAATTCTTGTAAAGTCATTTAAGATGTCAGGTCCTCTTAGGCTACTGGTACAGCTCACTTATCCCTGGATTTAGGGAGCATTTACAGCCATCCATTGTCTTTGCTTCTTCTGCACTGACTGCAGGTGAGAGCCAAGTGATCCCAGATGCTAATTAATTTAATCCTCAGGAATTATCCCCCTAATTTGCAGGGCTTCAATGTGGGCTAGTGCAAGGGTGCTTTGGCTCCTTACACTTGCCATATGAAAGGGATTCTTAGGGGAGTGTTTTCACCCTCAAAATAAAGTCTTTTACCAGCAGGTCAGCGGCTGGCTTGCCTTCCTACTCACAGAAGGGGCTTAAAAGAGGGTTATTCAGTGCCAATTTACTACCTCTGGTCAAGGCAAGATGCCTACAACCAGACTGCAGCTGTTCCCACTCAAGCACTGAAACCAAAGCACAGTAAAAAAGGAAGGTTTTTTTTAATCAGCAAGACCCCACTGATGAGACTTCAGCTCTGCCGAGAGCTCCATACCCAAGCACACCCCTCAACCCCAGGCTCAGCTGCCACAGCCTTTCCAGTCTCAGCTTTCCTGTTTGCTCCTACAACCACCCTCTCAGCTGGAGGGGCAGCTTAAACAACTGCTTCACTCAGCCAGGACAGGGGACCACCCACCAGCCTGTGCTCACCTGTGCCCAGGGCATCACACGCAGGAAAAGCAGTATATTATGGGGGTGAATTACCCTTTTAGGCCCTTACCCCTACACAGAGGTCCACAGCCTTTCCTGGGGGGAAAGATGTGACCTTGATACTTGCAATAGAGATAGGACATAACTTCTCCCACTCTAACTCCCTGAAAGGAAACCCAGATTCCAAAGAACATCCCTTCTGAACCTTGTAAAAGGCAAATGTTACCTTCCCATGAACTTTCCAGAGTAGGAGAGAGCTCAGACTGTGCCTCTGTGCCCACAGCAGCCTCTGGCTCCGAGGGCAGGATGCTTTTCTCCTCCTCTGCTGTGACTGCACTTATGTTTTCCAGCGAGTCGAGGTCAGCCGTGTCTCCATCCATCAGGTTCCCAGTGTGGAAAGCATCCCTGCTGCCTGGGGAACGTGCTGGCAGCTCCTCCCCTTGCACTGGCACCGTGCAGTTGGTCTCCTTGGCAAGCTCAGGTGCTGGTGGAGGGGACACTGGGGATGGCAGCGCTCTTGTTGCATCCTCTTCCTCCTCCACACCCCCCTGTGGGCTCTGGGATGGTTCTGCTGTCCCCAGGTCCTCTGTCACCTCCTCATGAGGCTTGTTTCCCCCTTGACTGATGTCCCCCAGCTTTGTGTCATCCCAGTCAGGTGGCACAGTGTCCACATGGTGGATGGTGACAGTGCCACTGGTGGGCAGCTCCTCTTGTGTGACCCCTGTCCCTGCTTCTGGGTGAAGGGAGGCCTCAGTCACCATGAGGGGACCTTTGGCAGCCACAGATACCAGTGGAGCCAGGGATCTCAGGGGGCTCCCTGTGCGGGCTCTTGGCATTCCCACCTCAGGGGTCACACCAGGAGCCTGGGGAGTTGGGATAACAGGGTTGTCACTTGCTGTTTCCCAGATGGGAGAGCTGGGGGTCAGTGTGGGCTGGGGCACAGCTGAGGGGTGTGAGCTGCTCTCTGCCTCCTCCTCCTCCACAGTTGTCCCAGGAAGGGGGTTTGCTGAGGGGCTGGCAGAGCTGTGCCCCACTGCCACACCACCCTCTGTGGTGGCCTCACTGATGGGGCCACCAGCAGACTCCTCCTGGACAGGAGGGCTCAGTGTGGTCACAGCTGTGGTCAGCATGGCCCTGAGAGCATCATCCTCATCCAGCTCAGACTCGGTGGGACTCAGGTCCTCCTCCTCCTCCTCCACAGCAGCCACTTCCCCAGCAGAGGTGTGACCACCCAGGCCCTGGGTGCTGGGGCTCACAGGCTGCACTTCATCTGCAGGGAGAGCTTCATTCAAGGGGGTCCCAGATGGCTCTGCTGACACTCCACATGGCTCTTCAGAGGCTGTCTGCTCAGAAGGGCTCAAGGTATTTTTCAAGTCTGCCATGGCTGTCCTTTCATCTTCCAGCCCGTTCCCTGCCCAGGGGCCCTGCTGGACCTTTGTCATGTCCCTCTCCTCCTGGGACTGAGATGCAAGGCATGGCAGGCTGCAGGACAAGAGCAGGATGCTGCAGGTGACTGCACAGATGTTAAATCCTACTGTTCTCCTCATGGCTGAGAAAGGATGTGTCCAGAAGCCTGCAAGGCTGACAAATCCAGAGTGCAAGACCTAGAAAGGCAAAAAGGAACCAAGATTACACAGACCCATAACCACCCACTGACTCAGGGCCTTAAATAACTGGGTGACAAGTGCCAAGCTTATGGCCACTTGTGAGCAGACACCTCCTACACATGCCAAGCAATGGATCTCTCCATCTATTTTATGGTTCCTAGTCTACCCTATCTGAAGATGCCAGACAGAACCAAACCTTGATCTGAAGCCCAAGACAGCCCTTGCTAGTCCTCATCCCAGCAATAGACTGCTATGCTCCACCCAGCAGGCATCAGACCTGTAAACAATGATGAGAATCAACTTGTTTGCCCTTTTCCAAGTCCAAAAATGATGCTTACCAGGGCCATGAAGTCCCAGGCTTGTTATGGCCAGTCCTTTTCTCTTCACTGACACAGAAGGAAACCAAGGAACTTGCACAGACAAGAAGACGGGTCTACAGAGCACAACTCAGGAAGGGACCCCAACAGTAGGTTTTAGGGCTGCATCAGTGCCATGTCCTGTCTGAGGTGCTTGACCCCACAGAGGAAGCTGCAGCCCAAAGCAGCAGCACTGCTGCATTAGCACCGTGCCTCTGCTGCACTGCACCATGGAGGCACTTCCAGAAAGTTTCCTGTCTATAATCACTGTGCAAGTCAAGAGTTTCCAAGGGAGCACTGAACCAGGATCCCAGCAGTGATCCCGCCAGCTGACAGCCTGCTTTTGGCAGGCTCTGCTGCCTCCACTCACACAGCTCCAGCAGCAGGACGGACAGACCTGGTCTGCTCCCACAGACAGCCCCTGGGCAGTGCTGGGCTCACCACACCTCCACTCCACAGGAGAAGACCACCCCATCCATGATCCCACTCATCCCACGAAGGACAGCTGGTCACACTAGTCTCATGCACACAGCAGACAACCCTCCATCACACAGCAGATCTAGTGTGATCCTCCTCCTCCTGGCTCCAGGAGACAGCTTGTCAATGGCAGAGTCAAGCCCTGCTGCAAGAAGCCTCCAACCATCAGCAGCTTCGCTTGCCTTCTCTAGTACATTCTTCCAGTTCTGCATCCAAATCTGGGGCCCCCAACATAAGAAACATTGACCTGTTTGAATGAGCCCAGAGAAGAGCCACTAAGTTGATCCCAGGGCTGGAACATCTTTCCTATAGAGACAAGGTGAGAAAGTTGGGGCCATTCACCCTGAAGAGAAGGCTCTGGAGAAACCTTAGAGCACCTTTTAGTGCCTAAAGGCACTCCAAGAGATCTGGAGAGGGACTTCAGGCAAGGGATGGATTGACAGGACAAGCAGGAATGGCCTTAAGCTGAAGGAGAAGAGGTTTAGATTAAACATTAGTCATAAATTCTTGCCTGTGAGGGATGGGTGGTGAGGACCTGGCACAGCTTGCCCAGAGAAGCTGTGGCTGCCCCAGCCCTGGAAGTGTCCAAGGCTGGGTTGGACAGAGTTTGGAGCAACAAGGGACAGCAGAAGGTGTCCCTGCCCATGGCAGTGGAGCTGGAACAAGATGATTCTATGACACACAAGTGAACTGCAGAAATAACAAATAGTCAGGAAGGTTTGACAATATCACAACCACCTCTCAGTCTTCTAAAGAAGAGCAAAGACCACCCTGTGCAGTCCTGCTCACAGGCACCAAGATGAGTCCTCCAGCTCACTCTTTCTCCCCTCAGTCAGTCTATAGAGAAGTATGACTTGCCTTTGTTCACTGAGTGCAGCACCACAGGTCAGAATCAACCACTGCAGGCTCCAGCATCTGGCTGAGCCCTCAGGGCACACTGACTCACTTTTTCCACTCTCCCTGCAGCCCTGGCCCAGCATTTTGAGCTGCTGGACTAATTCCCCATCACAGACCACACACATGCAGCAGGTGCTCAGGGACAAGCAGAAGCCTCAAAAAAGCTGTTTACCAGCATAGATACCTTCCACTTTATTTTTAGCATCTTCTTCCTATGAAGGAAGAGTGGCTACCCATCTATCACCTCTCATCTTCCTGCCAAAAATAGCTAAAAACTGACAATACTTAGCTCTTCTTCCCGACTAATCCTTTATACAATTTTGTAATTAAAAAGCACTGAGAGCATATTATGCAAGTTAATCTGTTAGTGCCCAACTCCAGGCATCTGCCTTGTCACACTGCTGAATATAAATCACTTTCACCTCATACCCCTTTAGCAAGTACCTGTTAAGATCAGACATAATGAAACATCAAGTTGTTTCGTTCCTTTTCCAAGGAGTTTGGCTCTAAATACAGTTTCCTCAAGAAGCCAGGAGTCTTCAGGCTGCACAAATGTTTTCAGCAGTGGTTAAACCTAAACACAACTCCAGCTGCACTTGAAAAACAGCCATGGCACTTCTCTTGCAGTCAGACACATTATGCGTATGTATATACACATCTGTATAGATAATTTGTAGGTTTGTAGCTCTAGGTTCTCCAACAGCCCAACACATTCAGGAGGTGGTTAGCAGAAGAACTAAAATGTTAATCCCTTCCCAACAGGTTCACTCCATCTTTACTAGAATCAGGAGTGTCAGTGAATACAAGGGAACCCTGCTCCCTAAAAGGCTGGATTTTAGAGAGGAATTAATTAAAATGTAAAGAACCCTGTTAAGAGCCTTTCCTCCTTCTGGCTAGCAGATCATAGGCAGGCAGTACTAACCTGATAAAATAGTTCCTGGAGTCCTTTGGGCAGCCTCATATTGTTTTACCCCAGTCTGAAAAGCACTGTTGGTCATAATCCTACATTTTATGGGGCAAAAATAATATTGGGGAGTTATTTGCTCAGGGAATCCACAGCAACTAGATCTAAGCTAACCTAAACCTTTACATTCAGTGAAAGCAGGAGATAGTGGCACGGAGCTTGCTGCAAGATAACTGCACTGAGTTCACACTTCAAAGAAGATTAGTCAGAGCCTAAGACCTACTTAGCTTTAGGAAGAGGCTGGATTAGGCAGTGTAGGAACAGCAGTGACCTGGCTATCTCCTTAAGCAGAGTTTGACACCTTCCTGCAGCACTTCCACTCAATACAGGTTCCAGCAGGTATCTGGCTGCACAGCACTTTGTTACTCAAGCTATATTGAGTTATACATTTATCCTTCCATCTGGCTATTTTTATAGTCAGCCTGCTCTCCTAAAAGCAGGCTGGAGCACACTGCCCTGACCAAGCACCCCTCTGTAGTAAGCTCAAGCTTTTTTCTCACCAGCCTGGAGCTGGTAACTCAATATTTCATGCCGCAGGAACGTCTCGTCCCCAGATTTAACCTGGCATCCTCCAGGCAGGAGCCCTGGAGGGCAGCAGCCAAGCTCTCAGTGGAAAACTAATCCTTGCTTCCAATAGGAAGCACACACTGAGGGCGAGAGGCAGTGCCAGCTACTTCCCCTGCACTTAATAACAACAAATCCCAGGAGATGCAGTTCCCCCAGCCGCAAAGGCAGCACAACTGCAGGCAGCCAGGGAGCTTTATCTTTGGCAGGGAAAATAATAAGTTTTCTTTTAACACCTGGTAGCCTGGAAAGAAACACAAAGGGCTGCCAGGATGGAAACGGAGTCCAAAACTAGGCATCTCCATCAGAAACAGAATAAGAACTATTTATGACTGTGGGTAAGTCAGGAAACTGAGGAACAATAAATATAAATTGGTCACCAGCTGAAGCAGCCTTGCACACTCAGTTGGATCTTTTTGAACCAGGCTGCTTCCCCACCCCATACAATCAGCATTTGCAATAGCTATTAAATCATGAGCCCCTGTGTGAGTTCCAGAGACCTGTTTGAGGTCAGCTCTTGGGGAGCCACACAAAAGCCAGTTCAGAAGGAACCCCAGCCTGTTATGGTCACTCCAACAGGGCAGGCTTGCAGGGGACCAGCACAGAGCAGAGCAGATGTCTCTGCTTCAATAGCTGTTCCCTGCATGGACCAGTGGTTTGTGGACACATGCTGCAAAGGATTAAATTCCCCCCTCCATCCCAGTTGTGTGCAGCTACTCCCTCAGAGAGATGTTTAGAGTTTCATCCTGTCAAGTTTACTTAACTAAACACCTAAAAACCCCTCATTTACTGTTATTTTCTGCCTTTGGCAAGTTTTGTGCTTTCCCCTGAATTGTTGAACCAGCAAAAAAAACCCAAAACAAACCAGAAAAACAAACCACCATCAAGTTTTTCACTCACTGAATTATAACCCTATTCCAGCAATCCCTCTCCCACACCCAGAGGACACTCACACTGGGAAGCTGAAGTGGCTGCATGCATCATAAAGCAGGGAGTGCAGGAGATGAACAGGTCAGCCCCAGACAAATGACTGTCTTGCCTTGGAAATGATCTTCTCACACCTCCAAGCACCAGCCTGGTGTCAGCTTTGACCAGGTGTGCTCAGCTCGGCAATTCACCTGACAACTGGTAAAGGAGCTGGACAAAACCTCTGCAAATCACTTCATGTGAAGCCAAAACATAGGACAACTCAAGCACCTGCCAGCCATCAATGCTATGTTACAGAGTGCTAATGCATGCGATCCAAGCCTCATTACTCGTGCTGAATACAAAAGCTAGCAGATAATACACTGCAGAGCTCCAACTCCTACTTTTGCACACAAGCCCAGAAAAATGCCTTCATTTCATCCTGCATTATGTCCTTGTCCAGTTTCAACCGAGTGAGTCGGAGAGCTGATGCTCTTCCAGCACACACTTCAGATAAACAGAGATAAGGCACCTCCAAGAGCTCGGTGAAACCCCAACAGTGACACAACTCTATGCCAGCCACCAACACAGAATCACGTGAGGAAAAATTATGTCAAGACAAGCACACATCAGAGGGGCACATCTTCCCCCACCCTTGAGGACAGGATCTTTACAAGCAAACAAATGAGATTAACATTCCATAAGGCCAGCTTCCCACCAGTCCTAGTGAGACACCTTAATACATAATACATCACCTCCACTTCCAGCCTTGGCATTCCAGCAGTAATTCTTTGAGGAGCCAGGGACATGAGATGTTTTAGGCATTATCCCCCCAGCCACGAAGCCGATCCCTCGCTTTGTTCAGAACAGCACACAGACCACCTATGGAAATCCCTCCTCGCATTTGCAAGTTAAAAGCTGCATAGTTCTCCTTGCCTTCTGACCCGTGCCAGGTCCCCGGCACCACAGAAGTCGAAGGTCTACCAAATTCCTGAGGGATTAAGACCGGGAGGAGGAAGGAGTGGGGATTAAGAATGAGGCCAAAGGGTGCAGCAGTTTTCAAGCAGCAGCAGGATGGAAATGCTGCACTCCAGCCTGCCTGGGAGCAGAGGGACAGCACTCAGACTCCAACCAGCAAGAAACACTCTGGAATTCCAGCGCCTCACCTAACACAGCCAGCAACACCTCACAGGAGAGCTGGAGGGTCATGAGTCTCTGCAGGTGAAGGTTTAAGAGCAGATTAAACACATCTTTTAGCTTGGGTAGGACCTGCATGGGGTCCAGGGAATGGGATTAGGGCTGGCTCAGGGCTCGATTACACCCAGCACGCCTGCTTGCAGGGTACGGATCCACCTCCCGTTCCTCCTCAGCCACATTCCCAGGTGAACCCACAGCCCCACAAGTGCATCCTTTCCCCGCAGGGCGAGGGATCGAGTGGGAACAACCGCGGAGGGGATTCCTCCAGCCCAGGCCCGCAGCAGGACGGAAGGGACAGCTGCGGTCACCCCCGAACCACCGCGGGGACAAAAAACACCCACCCACCCCGCGAGGATGCTCCGAGAGAGCAGGACAGGGTTAGGACAGCACCACTCCCTGTTCCCCCATTCCCCCCATCCCCCGGGGCTGCAGGAGCATCCGCTCGCCGGGAACAAAGAGCCGCGCCGAGGATGCGCTGCCCCGCGGGCAGCCGAGCATCGCCGCGAAACAATGAAACAACACCACACCGACCCGAAGCGCACGAACCCGGGGCGAGCCCAGCCGGGCGGTGGGATGCCGAGGGGGTACCACCGGTGAGCATCCCGGCCTCACCTGTATCCCGCCGGTCCCCCGAGCCGCACGGGCGGAGCGCAGCCCGGCCCACCGGGCGGGCGGTGTCGGGGGCCGGGCCGGGCTGGGCTGCTCCTCCCGACACACCGACCGCCTGCCCACGGGGGGTTTCACCCTCCCCACGGCCCCCAGCGTCCGGGAGAGGCCGCCCGCAGCCCGGGATTGCGTTAGTTTCCCCTTCACTTCGGAGCATCCAAGCCCGGAGCTCCCCCCCGCTCCGCATCCCCGCACCCAACTCTGCCTCGCAGCGGGACCCGGCGGGTTCCCCCTCCTCTCTGTGCTTATGAGAAGCTGTGAAAACAAGGCCTGCAGCACCCTTTGTGGTTTTCCATCTATTACGGATTCTCCTCCAGTGTTTTCGGCTGCAGAGGTCACCTTCCCCTAACACTCCCTCTGCACAGGAGAAGGACTTCTTAAATAACATCCCAAACGTGTACTGGAAGATCTTAATTCAGTTTCCCGTTGTTTTGTTTTAAGCACCTATTTTAGCCAAAGGGAAAGAAAAGTAAACCATTTTATTACTTTCCTCCTCCCACCTATTTGTTTCCCCCTTCTCCAAACAGAAACCCCATAACTAACAACGGGAAAAGAAGACCTTTAAACCATCAGGTCTTGGCTCACACCCCAACCCACTTCATCAAAGAGCAGCTCAGCAATTCATACCTTAACTCCAAAGCCAAAAAGAGAGCAGCTTTGCTTCCTCTCACACCCCCAAAACCTGGTGTCAGGGGCACCACAAGGTCTCAGCCCCTCACACAGGGTTTTATAGGGCAGGGACTCCTTCAGAGCGGGGCTGCAGCAGGTGCAGAGCGTTTGTGGTGGGCAGGGACAGGTGGGAAGAGACCAAAAATGATGAGCTTTCACCAGGCTGGGTGGTGAGATTTTTGGGGGGTGGAATTGCTAGGAGGGAATAGGTGAGTCAAAGTCTTGGCTTTGTTATGAACATGCTCTGCCACAGGAAGCAAAACAGTGAATCCTCTAGTTAAAATATAAAGCTACAAAATAAACTCCATTTTTTTCCCAGACAAAGTGAGATGCAACCTGCTAGTAAGTGTCACTCAGCTCTTTAAATAAACAAGATAATTGATTGAAGAAAATGAGATGTTCCTCATTAAGAAATTGTTCATTATTTTTTCTGTTTGCTCTGCTGCTAAAAATAACATTTATATTAGTGGTTTGTTCTCTTTGCTAAACACACCCCAGGGTTTTACCTGTTTCATTTGAGAGAAACTGTGTGTTTTCTACTGGATTTCAACCAAACTGGATCCAGTCCAATTCATTTGATTGTAGTATTGTGCATCCAATATTAAAACTTTCAAAAGACAGATTTGTTGCAGGTCAGGGCAATTTTTTTCCAGGGTAATATTGCTAACCTCTGCATGAGTTGAAAATAAAGTGTCAAAGTGCCTGGATCAGCAATAAAGACAGTCACTGGCAAAAGGCATCAGAGAGAACTTCAGAGTCAGGTTTCATGGAGCAAACAGGCAAAATGTTGGGAAAAGTTTCTTCTGGCTTTGCCTCTTTGAATCGTAAAGCCTGAGGAAATTATTAATCAATATTTTAGTGCTGCACCAACTTTTGAAATAAAACACAAATAGCTGAAAAGAAAGGATGTTTACTCTCTCCTCTGAGAGGGACGGGGAGGGAGGGAAGAGGCAAGAGCTGCATTTTTGGGGCCATTTTAAACACCCAATTAGGAACCCAAAACTCTCAGCAGGTTGAGCTTCTGCCCTGGCTGTTTCATTTTGGCAGAGGGCTCTGGGTGAGAAGAGGGGCTGGAGGTGCCCCCTCTGAAGTCAGTGTTGCAGCCAGATTTTGCAGGAAACCAAAATCAATGAGGGCTTATTTTCCAGCTGCACGTTGTGGCACATCTAGGATTGATTCCTGAGCTGCTCAGTCATCCATGTGTGGGGAGAGGGGCAGGATAACACATCCCTCCAGTGGGAACCAGAGCCCTGAATGATGAGTCCACCAGGCTCCAGCCAGAGGTTTGGCTTTATCAGCTACACAATTCACCCCTGACAGCTGAGCTGGGATACAGAACAAGGGGGTTTCTAGTGGAAGGTGTCCCTGCCCATGGCAGGGGGCTTGGAACCAGGTGATCTTTAAGGTCCCTTCCAACCCAAGCCTTCTGTGATTCTATGTTTTCAATGCCTTTTTTATCTAACCTTTAAAATTATTGGGAAAGTTACTCAGAATGTAAAGCATGTGCAAGGGATGCTCTACTGTTCTCTAAGGGTGCAGAGCACCCAATAGACTGGACCTCTTGACTCTCAACTCAGATGGGCACTGTGCCGTCTCAAGGTTAAATATTTCACTGATAATCAGTGTAACCAAAATAGCTGGTTATCTGTGTTTTTTCCCTGCCTAAAATTGCAAATTCCCCGTACGCTGCAAGTTTTTCTACCCCACATAACCTGCCAAAATCAGAGGCTTCTGCGTTATCAACAAAAATATCTGCAGACTGAAAGCAGGAGGCGTGATGGAAGCAGCAGAAATCAGAAATCACCAGAGAGCCCTCTTTTGTTATTCATTTCTCTGGCTTAGTAATTGGAAATACTGATTTTTAACTCGGATCATTAGGCCGAGGAGCACATACAAGCAAAAGCAGCCCACAGCAAGTTAAGAAACACCCATTCCTTTCCCTTCTTACCCTTACTCTGTGTTAAGACATTTCCTTGCAATCCTCTGTTGGTCCTGTCCTTCAAGATTTCTCACCGGAGGTGAATCCAGAGACTAAATTCAGATGTAAGCTGGTTTATTCTTCCATGCTGGTAGCGTAGCTGGGAAAGAGTGGCACTCCTGTCCCATTCCCAGCTCTGCCTTGTTAGAGGACTTTCAGAACTGAACTTCACCACTCTCTGCTTCGACTTCCCCTTCTGTAAAATGGAAATAACCTTTTGGAAGAGTCCCTTATAAAATCTGTATTATTATAACAGCAAATTCTGTTGCACAAAGTAATAATACATCAGGTTTTTTAAAAGGGGATATTCCTGTCGCAGCCTTATTGCACAAACCAAGAAGCAACAATAACATGTCCTATTTAAGAGACTGAGTCACATAAAAATTTATATTAAGACACATTTTGTCTGTATAAATTTAACAAAAAAACCATCCTGACATCAGAATATTGCACCTTATGCCGCTACTCCTGGCACCTGTGCTGAGATGTATCAGCTCTCCTAAGTATGTCAGGACATGCCACAGAAGGTAAAGGCAATTCTAAAATAGTTACTGTTAATTTTGCTGCTGAATGACTTTCCCAAAGTGAATATTGGGGACATCCAGCACACGAATCAGTGCACATCTCCACCACACCATTCACCTTTGCACTGGCTGGTAGCATCTATTCTAAAGGGGGCCTGCTCTTCCCACTAAACAGGAGCCACTGGAATGGAGTAGCAATGAGTCTAATTTAGGGAAACTGAGAACAGCACGCCCTGTTAACAGAGAGGGAAGTCTGTTCAAAACAAGTCCACTTTGAAAAAGGTATCAGGAAGTTTGTGGCCAATGAATTATTACAAATGTAATCATGTTACAGATTAGCAGATTTCTTTTTTTTCTCCAACCACAAACTCAATAAATTCCATCTGCAATTACAACTCAATCAGGCAAATCAGGTTGAATTCTTTTCTTCCACATTCCTCACCACTGGCAAGAGGAAAGCTGGGCAAGGCCAAGCAATGCCAGTGCAGCCTCCCTGCTGGCTGGGATTCACAGTAATCAGTCCTACAAGGAGGCACGGGATGCAGCTCTGCTCCCCCAGCTCTCGTGATTCTGAAGTGCTCACAGAGCAGGAAAGCAGGAAAAACTTATTTTTGTCCCTAAAGTCAGCAGATGTGGCTTGGAGAGCACACAGAGAGCAGATCTGCTGAGTAGGACATGCCATTTTTACACACTCACTCACTCACTGCTCAGGGTTGAGCCAGGCTTCTGCTGGCTGCTCCAAGGTCATCGGAATCAGTTGCAGTGGCTCTGGGAATACAGCCCAGGAGGACCAATGCTCACCTCCATAAGTGAATCACTGCACAGCCCTCCCTCTTCTTCATTTCCTTCAGCAAAATCAATGCAGCTGATATCCAGGTACACCACAGACTACAATTCTACCAGAGATAAAGTGCTGAGGAAGCCATCCCCATGCATATTGGAGTCTCAGCTAAAACATGAACCATCTATCAACTCCCTGTAGTGCCTGGATATTTTTTCCCCCTGTCCCACATATTCCACTACAAAATTAGGCTGACAATAAAAAAAGCACTTGACCTGCCACCCCAGAGCAAGGTAATCCTAAGCCCTGTTCTGACATTAAACCCTCAGCTTCTCCATCATCTGAAATAGAATTGTTTAAATAATACAGGGACTTTGAAAACTTCAGCTTTCCTTTGCTTCTCAAAACTTGGTTAAACAAAACCCCTGAATCCACAGGTTTTAAAGAAGTGCAGTGTCAGTACTGCTACTCCATCCCTCACAGTACAGCCCTTTCTAAAACAGAATAGAGGGGCTGAAAGACCCCACTAGAGGGACATTTGGAGTCTTTCCCATGGACAACTTGTAGATGTTTGGGTGGGAAGTGCACTGTCTTTTAGTGTGAAACAGCGATGCTCTCCATCCACACACCACCAGTGTTTTCATTATTCCCCTGTGGAGGGATTTTTAGGGCAGTCCAGAAAACTTTGGGGATGGTTATGAGCAGAGAAATCCACATTTTTGTGTTGGAAATATTCAAATCAATTAAGCTGAAATCCTACAGCAGGATCCAGACCCAGGTGTGAACAGAACCCCAGGCAGTTGGACTTTCCTTCTCTTCCTCCTTTCAGAAAGCTGATAAGTAGGTCTCCTCAAATCCATGTGCTGGTAAAAGGTGAGGAGACACTCAGAGGCTCTTTTATTAGGTCTAAAGCCAGCCCTAAGTATCCAACTCCCTGATTTTGTGAGGAAAAAGTGGGTACGTGCCTCAGCCAGCCTGTACACAGAGATTAGGGAGGCTTAGAAGTGAGTACACACACTAAGCCAGCCAATGTAGGGACACAAAAGCCTGTTTATTTTATGACCAAGGAAAAATAATAATGCCTTGCTGTTGAAATATGCAGAGGTTCAGCTGAAATCCGAGTCTCTGCAGGGGTCCAGATAGGCATTTTGGCTTTAAAAGGGACAGAGTATTGTCTGGGCCCCTCTCGGGCCCACAGTGTTTGTGCTGCAGGACACATTCTTTTATGTTTCCAGTGTTTGCAAGTGCACCTCGGGGATTAATTCAGCTGAGAGCCTCTGTATTTCAGGGCTCGTACAGAAAAGTAATTTTCTTTATGAAAAACGTTCCCTTTTAACCCTCTTGGGCTGGTTTTGTTGCTGCCACCTCGAGGCGCTGACGCCGCTGTGGAGGAGAGCACAGAGCTGCTCGGTGACAATGGTGTGTCTGCAGGAGATCTGAAAGGGGGTGTTTTGCTCTCTGAATACCAACAGAGTCCTGAAAAAGAGAAAAGGGAAAAAAAAGAAAGAAAAATAACTGCATTAAGCAAAAGGAGCTGTCCCACAAATTTGAGTTTGATGGAGCTAGTGCAGAGGAGGCCACCAGGGTGATTAGAGGGATGGAGCAGAGGAAAGGCTGAGAGAATTGGGGTTGTTTGTCCTGGAAAAGAGAAGGCTTTGGGGTGATTTAATTGCAGCCTTTCAGTACCTGACGGGAACTCACAGGAAAGATAGAGAGAGACTTTTTACAAGAGCACGTAGTGACAGGACAAGGGGGAATGGCTTCGAACTGAAAGAGAGTAGGTTTACATTAGGCAGAAACTCATGGCTGGGAGGGTGGTAAGAACCTGGCACAGGTTGCCCAGAGAAGCTGTGGATGCCCCATCCCTGGAAGTGTTCAAGGTGAAGCTGGATGAGGCTTGGAGCAACCTGGGCTAGTGGATGGTGTCCCTGCCCATGGCAGGAATTTGGAACTGGATGATCTTTAAGGTCCCTTTCAACCCAAACTTATTCTATGACAGAAGAGTTTTCACTGATTCCAAGGGGCTACTGTTAATGTCTTGTATTTGTATGTGCTTGTGCCGTCTCTTCCTTGCCTGTCAGAGGTACCACTGCTCCCAGGAGCTGCAGGAACTTGCTGCAGGATAATTTCTTACTGTGTTAGGGAGTTCCTGCTTTTCACTCCCCTGGACTTTCTACTTACAAGCTGGCTTCATTGTCCCACCGTCTCCTTAGACTGTGAATAATTATCTCCATTTATATTGTTATCCTGGATGTATTTATAGCCCGATTCTTTCGGGTGAGCATCACCATCTGTTTCTCCAACAGTCACATATTTGGGAGAGTGTGAGTGCCTTTCACATTATGCAAGCAGCTCCCTTGATTAAACCAGCACGGCGTGCATGGATTTTGTTATGAAACCCTGGCACATCTCTAACTCTCTGGCTCCTGTTATCAATAACTTCTAGGCTCTGAAAAGACCATCCATTAAATTAAGCCACTTCTAAGCTGCAGCTTGCATTTCAGAACTCGTGTTAACTGTGATTGATTAATGTAATTTAAGAAGAGATTTCCAATGGACTATGAAGACGGTGATGTGATTAGCAGGAAACTAATCATTTCTAACCTGGGGATAATACATTCAGGAGGGAAGGGATGGGCTGTAGATCTCGAGTAGGGCCCATGACTTTTGCAAAACATATCTAAGTAATGGTTTTACATAAAACCTATTTACAACATAAGCATAGTCCTGTAAATGTGTAATTACGGCATGGCAAGATATCATAAACAGTTGAGATTTGTGGATGAAAACAGATAATACAAACATCATGCTTAGACTTTAAATGAGCCACATATTACCTAAATTACTCCAATTTTTATACCTTAAATATTTCAAGAGCAACAGCATTAGGTTTACTGTATTATGTGTTTACAAGGTCCCTATCAGAGAGATACTCAAGAAGATTTTACAGAATTTAAGAGTATGAAAATTCACACTCCAGTGAGATCCTATTGTCACCAGGCACAGTAACCTCATGGTTTCCCTCCTGCTGTCCTTGATCAATGAGGGCAGACAGCAATCCAGGCTGTAACTTACCATAGAATCATAGAATACCAAGTTGGAAGGGCCCTCAAGGATTACCTGGTCCAATTTTCTTGGCAAAATCATGGTCTAGACAGGATGGCCCAGCACCCTGTGCAGCTGAATCTTAAAGTGTCCAGTGTTGAGGAATCCACCACTTCCCTGGCGAGATGATTCCAATGGCTGTGAAAAATCTTTGTGTCCAATCCTCCCAGGAGATTCCCCAACAGAAAGCCCAGAGTTTCTTGACTGTAATTCCTAGCTCAGTCAGGTGTAATTACAACTGAGTGTGTTTTCTTGGTGCAGTGGGGCATTGCTGAGACACGGCAGAGTTAAGGCTCTGTTGTGGGAATGACATTTAAACATATTTTCGTGCATCGTTGTTCAAACATGTTTGAAAGTTCAGCTGCATTTCCATATTCTGGAAGGGCATAAAATACTAACCACAAAAAATAATTTAAAAACCCATTAAGGACACAAAACCACACAAAATCATAAGGCAAGCTGAACTCTGTGTCAGAATGTTTAATTGCTACAGGGTTTTGTTTGTTTTTCCTTTCATGTGTCGGCATCCTCTGCTGCTGCCTTGGCAATGATTCCTCCTCCTCCAGAGCTCATGGGTCGTGGGCTGGTCCCATCACTGTTTCTGCGCCTCACATCACCCCTGCAGCCTCTTCCTTGCTGCTCAGCTTTTCTCTCTGAGGAGAGGGGGATGACAGGGTGGGAAGCTGGTGATGGGTTGTGTGAAGAGTGCATGGGCCTGTGTGGAGTTGTGGGATGGTGCCTGAGGGAGAGATATGAGGGATTTATGAGGGGTGTAAGGGATTTGTGAGGATTCTCTCCCTGCAGAGTTCCCCTCCTTTCCAGGACACCCCATCTGCTTCATCTCCCCCAGCCTGCACTTGTGCTCCACACACATACACACACATGGACCTTCTCTTCTCAGCACTACCTCTTGACCCCACTTTGTGACCCAGGTGACTTTAGGGCGACCCTTGGGGGGACCAGGCAGGGGGAACACGACAAGGCTGTGACAGGAGCAGCAGAGAAAGGAGAGCTGATGGAGTCCATGCAGAGCTGCTGGTCCGTGGGCTAGCACAGAGGTTTGCCCAGGCGANACATCACCCCTGCAGCCTCTTCCTTGCTGCTCAGCTTTTCTCTCTGAGGAGAGGGGGATGACAGGGTGGGAAGCTGGTGATGGGTTGTGTGAAGAGTGCATGGGCCTGTGTGGAGTTGTGGGATGGTGCCTGAGGGAGAGATATGAGGGATTTATGAGGGGTGTAAGGGATTTGTGAGGATTCTCTCCCTGCAGAGTTCCCCTTCTTCACACCCTTTCCAGGACACCCCACCTGCTTCATCTCCCCCAGTCTGCACTTGTGCTCCACACACACACACACACACATGGACCTTCTCTTCTCAGCACTACCTCTTGACCCCACTTTGTGACCCAGGTGACTTTAGGGCGACCCTTGGGGGGACCAGGCAGGGGGAACACGACAAGGCTGTGACAGGAGCAGCAGAGAAAGGAGAGCTGATGGAGTCCATGCAGAGCTGCTGGTCCGTGGGCTAGCACAGAGGTTTGCCCAGGCGATGCAGCAGATGGTGGCAGTGACAGCTTTTGGTGTCTCACATCACTCCCACTCCTCATCCACCTCTGCCACACCCCTCCACCCTCACGGATGGTAAATAGGGGGCGTGGGACAAACAGCATTGCTGCAGAGGAAAGCACAGCACCCACAAGCTGCTACAGCAGCTCCTCGCTCGGGGAGGTTGGGTTTGGTGGCCACAGTGCACACCAGTGTCACAACAGCCTACCCTGAACTCCTCTGGCTTCGTGAGCACTCTTGTTCTCCTTTACATAAACCCCCAGGCTCCCTGCCTGGCCTGTCTGGCAGTGAGCAAATGTCTAGACCCAGCTCACCAGTTAATAGCTTTTTCAATATTCATTTTGCTTCCCTGAGGAAGAAATGGGCCCCCTGCACTTGGCTGGTATAAACACCCGGGGACAGATATTCTGGGGACATAAGCAGAGCCACAGTTACACTCCTGGACAGGCACAACAACTGCCTGAAGAGCTGCTGGTTTTATAGGAGGGGTTATGGAGAGGAAAGGAGAGGGGGAAGATTGGGAAGGGAAAGGAGGTAGATCTTGGGAGTGGGGCAAGTGCTACCTTAAGAATCTCTTTCTCAAGTGATCCCAAATTTTCATTACACCAATCAAAACCTGTTAGAGACTTCATTTCCCAGCCAGGGGATCAAGTCACGAGGACTCACAAATCACAAACAATATTCATCAGAACACCTTTCATTGATTAAGCTCTTACTATTAATAGTCTGGCTGCTATTATTAATAGTATATAACTTATCACACACTTCACTCACACACACTCACTCCCTCTCAGTTTTCCAGCTGGAGTAACAGCTGGGAGACCAACCCCAGCTACTTATTCAGAAAGAGACGCTCATCCTGATGTGCCAGTGGTTTCTAGGTGGGTGTTTGCCAGGTCTCTACAACTTCCTGAAAGGAGGTTGTAGCCCAATGGGGTTCACGCTCTTCTCCCAGGTAAAAAGTGACCAGAGGAAAACACTTTGAGTAGCACCAAGGGAGGTTCAGACTGGATATTGGGAAAAATTCTTCACTGAAAGGGTGGTAAAGCACTGGGACAGGCTGCCCAGGGCACTGGTAGGTTACCACCCGTGGAAGAGTTCAAAAAAGTGTGGATGTGGCAGTTTATTGGTGAACATGGCAGTGGCACTGGGTTGATGGTTGGATTTGATGTTCTTAAAGGTCTTTTCCAACNCACACCAGTTATTTTGTGAGTACCTCAGATAATACAGCTTTCCAAAATGTGTCTTTTGGTGTGGCTCTGTGATTCTCAAAGTCTGAACAGCAACGTGTTCCCCTCTTCAAAAAACAAACACATAAAGACAAAACCCAGCTACACTGCCACAATTATACACTTTCCATCAAAAATACTAAAAATTAACTATTAAGACTAGATTTTGAGCACCTGCACCCCACCAGTTGACTCCCACCGCAGTTGATCCTCTGCCTCTCTGATCAGCAGTCACAGGGGATCCATTCTTGAAAGCAGGGATAAAATGTCCTGAGCTGGAAGAGATCCACAAGGATTACTGAGTCCAGCTCTTGGCTCTGCACAGGTTATAACACTATAATTTCTATTTTTGCTGTATTTTGAGCTTCTCTCTTCCAACCTCACTCTCTGGAGCAGTGAGGAGATGGGGCTGGTTTTGCTCTCTGAGACATTTAATTTCCATTCAAGAGGAAAGATGCTGCTTCTCTTGAGGGGAGTTTGGTNAACTCCTGGGAGACTTTCATGCATGTGTTTCTCCTCTCTTCAAGTCTGTTTTTAGGTAACTGCATCTCCATCCACACCCCGAGGTACTTCCACAACCTATTTCCACAAACTCATGAGAAGGTGCTTTCATGATGGATCAGAAAAGTCACAACCATCAGATCAAGGCTGTTTCAGACACTTTGAATAACTTTTTTTGTGCTGACTGACCCCACCTGTAGCAGAGCTGACATTTACCTATAATGCAGAGATTGGAGATTAGTTAGAAAAACTTAACATTTCTTAACCCTGGGGGGGTAAAAACCTCAGCTGTAAATATTG
>WBMV01007976.1:0-10895 GCA_013396655.1 Campylorhamphus procurvoides
GCTGTGTCACAGCAATTGTATAAGGGATGTATCTTTGCACCAACCATCATGGAATGGTTTGGGTTGGAAGGGATCTTAAATTAAAACTCATCTAATTCCACCCCCAGCCATGGGCAGGGACACTTTCCACTAGCCCAGGGTGCTCCAACCTGTCCTGGGACACTTCCAGGGGTGGGGCAGCCACAGCTTCTCTGGGAAAAACCCCAGAGAAATTCCCATGGATCCAATGAATTCCTTTTCCCCAGCCAACCAAGTCCCAGGTGAAGAGCAAAGGAATTAATTCAGCATTCACAGTCCCAGGAGCAGCTTTTAAGTGGGTTTGTGTCCATTTCTAAAGTATGTGATTTCAGGAATATATACATTTATATTTATATGTTTATACACATGCTGTGTATTTTGCAACACAACACTAACGTCCTTATCTGCACCTCTGAGCCAGTTTATTCCATGCCTCCATGAAAATCAATTCCACACGTGTCTGAGGCAGCAGCTTTCACAATTCCCTCGGTCCAAATGTGCACAGAGAGCTGCTCCCCAAAGCTGCAAGAGGGAAAACCACACGGAGCAAGAGCACTGTGATGTCTTGGAGCACCCAAATCACTCCAGGAATAAAACCTGTCCTCTCACTCTGCACTTCCACCCAGTTATTTGCGCAACAGCATCACTTCCACATATGCAGATTAAACAGGTAGTTTGGCCTCCCTGGGCAGCCTGCAGAGCCAGCCAAGCTCCCATCCCATATCTGAGGGCTGTCCCTGTGCCAGGATAAATCCCATCCCGTGGCCTCTCCATCCTGGATCAGCTGCTGGAGCTGCCTGAGGTGCCCCCTGGCTCTCCTGGCCGTGGGGACACGAGTGTCCCTTGCTGAGTGACCCCTGAGTCAGCAGCAGAGGGCAGGGAGCCCCCAGGCAGGATGGCAGGCCCAGAGCAGGGCCCCTCTCCCCACAGGTACCTTTGACCCCTGGGATTATCCACAGAGCCTTTTCCCAGCCAGGGGAAGGAGAAGATTGTTCTGTGTTGTTGATGGTCTCAGAAATGGGAGCTGCTCCTCGATTACCCGGCTTCTTTTTCCTGTTCTTAATAAAAAGAGGCTTTAAAAGGAGCAGGCACATGAGGCAGGGCTATTATATTTCAGCCCTGCCTTGCTAAGGGTGTTTTTACTCCCTGCACGTGACAGACTGATCGTGTGGTGTTAATTTTTAACCCAAATAGCAGTTTATTTGCTCTCCCCCAAGGTAAGCACAGCTGAATATAAAGCTGAGCTGTAAACCCTGCAGTGTGACATGAGGATCTCATGAATGAAGCAATGAGTGGCCAAGCAGAGGATTTGGAGGGGATTCCTCCATCCCAATCCCGTGGGGAAAATCCCCCCCAAATCTCCTGGTGTTAATGACACTGAGCCAACATTGAACTTGTCACTCACTGAAAACTAACTTTTTTGGTGCTTCAGCATTTCTACTGAAGTTTGTGAGACATGAGGAGTCTCCACATCACTGAAGACAATTCAAGAGCTAGATGGGATCTTGTATTTCTTTAGCTCAGAAAGGAATTAATGTTGTAACACTGAAAGTTCTTCAGGCTTTTATTATCAGAAGTAAAATTACACTGAATTCAAGGGTTTATTTCCTAGTAGGAAGTTAATTAATACACAGTGTAGGCTCCTCTGATGTGAGGGAAATAGAACTGGAATAGCTCCAGCCTCTTCTGGGAATCAATATGTATAAGGAAATTCTACTTAGAAAAAAACCAGGAAATCATCTCTCCCCTCCAATCCTGGCACCAAACATTAATATTAGAGAAGGTAAAACTCCATTCCCAGGGAGAATCTGCCAAGAAAAGCCACAGGAAAAGTCCTTTACAGGGCAAAACTTGAAGAACACGAATTGAAAAATTAGCATCCCAAGTTTAACTGGAATAGCCTGACAGCACCCACCCTTTTTAAAACACATAAAATTAAGTACAGCAAAGCCATCTGAAGTAAAGATAACATCAAGTCCTCAGGATTTACAGCAATGTGAACCATTGCACAAATTTATTTTTCTAGTATTTACCCAACAAAGTTCTCCCCAAGTCCAGCCAGACACCACCCCTTTTTTATCCAATAAGTGTATTTTGCAAACAGACCAGACACGCTGCAGCTTCTCAAGCTTTTTTAATCCTCTTGATGAGAGTCAGAAAAAACAAGAGCAATCAAAGCCTTTGAAGTACCAGCTTTCCTGGACAGCAGAGCAGAGGTCAGGAACTGGGGCTCTGGAAAATACAGCACAAATTCCATGCCAAAGGGATACACAAACCCTGCCCCAAGAGCCACACACGGGAACCTTGGAATGTGTGCAGGGAGAGCCAATGGCTTTGGCAACACAACTTTGGAATTGCTGGCTCAGGGAGGGAATTCTGAGGGCACAGCACAGGGAAAAGGCTTTCTCACTTCCAGCAAAGTTCACAAGGACAGGTAGAGGCACTTGGGAAAGGAGCTGGTACTAAACTATTAAAGCCAAGGGGAGCCTTTGGTGGGAAGTGGCTTCAGACCCTGAGCAGGGAGAACAAGGATGACACACACACAGCCAGGCCAAGCCTGAGATCCACACTGGCAGGTGACACTGAGGGGACACACAGGGATCAAACCTGTGTGTCATTATTCTGAGGAATTCCCCCAGGACAGGGGCTGGGTTAGAATGCCCCAAAACTGCCTGTGGGGAGATTAAAATCTCCTTTATTCCCTCAGCCCTGGAGCTGAATGTCAAGGCATTAAAATGTCAAGTATCTTGAAATGTCCTCCCCATCCTTCCCCCAGTTGATCTGATTGTTTCTGTGATCCCTGAAGAGCCTCAACTAGTTGACTGAGCTGTTTCCTGTTGAAACATTTTTATAATTGCAGTAATTGATCATAATTGCTCTGTGCACAGGCATTGCAAAATTCCAGAGACAAGTTGAAATTGCATCAGAGTACAGGAAAACAATGATGATATCCAGGCATTGCCCTATTATCTTTTCCCCCCCCTGTATTTAATGACCTAAGAAAGTTACAAAAGCAACTTTAAATTACCTTTATATATATAAACTAATTAAATATATTAACTAATACTGAGAAAATAAATCCCAAGCACCATGAAGACAAAAAAAAAAAAGAGTAGGAGATGACTGATTTGAGAGTAATTTAAGACTTTTTCTGGAGTCTCTGGATGTAGCAGTTTAGTGAACACTTCAAAGCTTATCTCAATATTCTCCTTTTAAAACAGCATCAACTTCTACAGTTTTTATTAAGTTCTGTATTCTGGGAGCACCATTTTACCCCTTATTCCACTTCTTTGTTGCCTCTTACTCATTTCAGTAAGTGGCAGGATTCCTAGAAATTTCAGTGGCATCAGGATTTTTATTACTAAGGATTTTTTCTGCATGCTGAAAGACAAAAGGGTTGAGAAGTGTGGCTTGTGTGATAACACTAAAAAAGGAAATGCAGACAACCATGTCCATGTTTAAACTCACAGCTTGAAACTCAGTGTGGCACAAAAGGCTGCTTGAATGTTGCCAACTCATCTCCCAGGTCACACGTGGTGCACACACAGCTACAGAGACTAAAAATAAATACCAGCTACTTTATTCTCTAAGAACACTTGAAAGTGGGGCATTTCCTCACAACGCTTGCAGAGGATCGAGTCAAAGAATGCCAAGGGAACCTGGGGAGCCCTGAAGCCTTAATTCCCACTCAGTTTCCTCATGATAGGGCTGTCAGGCTCAGCATTAGTGAAAATGCTGCCCACCACCACGTGGGTGCCCCAGATGTTGTGCCTGATGACTTTGCAGCAGCCAAGATCATCCACGGAGAATCCCAAGTGCCGGTAGCGCTCGTCCGTCTCGAACAGGGTGTTGTTGGTGTAAGGCCCAAAAAACTGGGGGGAAAGAGAATTGTTTCATGCCAGAATTAGCCCTTTCTAAACACAACTTAAGCCTGGAGGTAATAGGAAATTTGAGTTTTACTTAAAAGGTACAGGGGAAACTAAGCAGGGCAGCTCTGGGTACATTTGTACCCCATTTTAAAGGGTTTAATTTGGCACTGAAGTGCATTTGGATGTCTGATCAATCACACCTCATGTGGTTTGGAAATGTTCTGCTACTTCTACAGGCATTAAGGACAGAAGCCTTGTGTGAAATAGCAAAAATTAAGAACTTTACTAATGATAAACCCCTCTGTGGAACAGCAAAAGAGCTTTACTAATGATAAACCCCTCCATGAAACAGCAAAAATAAGACCTGTACTAATGATAAATCCCTCTATGAAACAGCAAAAATAAGACCTGTACTAATGATAACCCCCCCATGAAATAGCAAAAATAAGACCTGTACTAATGATAAACCCCTCTATGAAACAACAAAAATAAGACCTTTGCTAATGATAAACCCCTCTACGAAATAACAAAAATAAGACCTATGCTAATGATAAACCCCTCTGTGGAACAGCAAAAATAAGGAATGTACCTTTCCAATGAGCCCCCTGCAAAGAAAAAGTTGCTTTGAGGAACAAAAACTGTCCTTAAATTGGAAAGAGGTACTTCAGTTCTTTCTCTCACTTGAGGTCTGCTCCTGATAACTGGCAGGGATCAATTGGATTCTGAAGACAGAACCCTGCTGTCCTCAATCCCTGCCTATTCCTTAAAAGTATGGAATTTCTGGGAAGCTTTTAAGCACTACACACACCTTAACTGCCTGTCCACCTTATAAACATCCCCTATTAAACCTCTTTGCCTCTGCTGACACATCAAATCACTGCCTTTAACCAAAACCCCACTAAACTGAGCTTTGCCACCATTTTTCCAACGAGGATGTGGTTTTAGAGGTTGTCAGTCAAGAACACCCAGATGTTCCTGCTCTGATTGAAGCTTTCTCAGCTCCCTCTTGCAGGTTTAAGACTCTGTTTCACACAGATGTCTTGGTAACAAAGTGGCAGCTCCTCCAGAGCAGTGTGTGATCTCCCCCATGAATGCCCACAGTGTTTTATAGGAACAAACTATTCATTTTTTCTGGGGAACAAAGGTATCATTAACTGCTGCAAAGAGGCTTTTTAAAGCCCTCCATCCACACAACCAGGTGTCAGGGTTACCAAGTTACCTTGGCAGGCAGAACCAGCTTTTGGGCATTAAAACATCCACCTTCATTGCTCAATGGTGTTCCTCAAAGTGCCAGCTGACACACTTTGGGAACTGGCTCAGGGTTAGCAATTTAACATATGAAAGGAATTCTCCTTTGGGATCACTTGAAAAAGTTGGATTTAGCCCCCAGGGAATGGAGACCAATTCCACAGAGCACACAACTTACTGCCAGTCCTGAGGATGGATCAATGAAATCAGCCCAGTAGCCCTCAGAAGAAATTGCATAGCAAATTTCCTTGGCACCATTGATGAACTGAAAGGAAAGAAATGGGAAAAGGAGGGTATCAAATGAGGGGTTTGTTACGTATATCCCTAATCTCATAAATAAAGGAAATAGTTCTGACTTTATTCTGTGTATCTCTATATTTTAAATAAATCCTTTATTTAGTTTCAGTTATAAAAATTGGATTGTTCTTCAGAATTATGGCCCTCAGCAGCTCAAGGTTGCAAATACACAGAAATATTATTATAGTTACTCATCTCAAGGGTCCAAAATAAGGGAATTTTACCCTTTGCTTAGTAAACTCTTCTGTATTTTGAGCTTTGATGGCTCTGATCAGGAACTGTCTCAGTCATCAATATAAGCAAACCACCTGAATTTTAGACATTTCTGACCCAGGACATCTTTTGGTGCTGGAACAACCCCTCAGCAAGCACTTGGAGGGAAGTTCCTGAACACTTGAGATGCACCACTGCAAATATGAAATATTCAATTTGGCTCATTTCTTTAGCCCAGAACACTCCCAGGAGAGGAGGATTTTTAGGTCCCTTTGCCTGTGAATTTGCTGTGAGTAACCTCTGAGCAAGGAGGTTACAACCAACATCCTCACACCCCTCAGTGACTGGATTAGACTTGACAGGGAAGAAAGAGTCCAATTAACAAATAATTAGACCAGATTACAACGCCAAAAACCAACAGACCATCAATAATTCAAAGAGAAGAACACACTGAAATGAAGGGAATTTTAATTTGTGGGTAATCTTTATGTTAATCCTTTTTTTTTTTGGTGGTTGTAACCCTTCCAGGGCTTTATTGAGGCCACACTTGTATTTATAGGATTGGAAAAGACATTGCCAGATTGATTTCAGACATAAATATGACACTTGCTACACAGAGAAAAATCCCACAGGATGGTTTTTGCTTGATTTGGAAGAATTCTAACAAATAATAGGTAGAAAGACTGTATTTTAGGGTGCTAAGGGAGCTGTGAACAGCGACACTTGCTGGAGTGAACACAAAAGTGCTGGAAAATGGGAAATAAAGTGATTTTCAGAGACCTCTAGTGGCAACACGACAAAGTTCATGAGGATGGTTAGGATGAACTGAACCAAAGTGATACTCAGGCTAAAAGTGTCCATTATCAGAATGGAAAATAAAAACCAGTTGAACAACTGGTCTTTTACACCTGTTACCAGTAAGGCTACAGACTGTACTGGAATCTTAATTAAATCACAGTAAAAACAAGCAGTGAAATCCTACCAGATACATTGTACTGAAGCTGAACTAAGGTGAGAAAAGAGTTGCTGCCCTTTAACTGCATCAAGGCAACAATCCTTATTCATCTCTGTGGCATTTTAGCATATTTTTGACTCCCCCTATTATGAAGAATTTAATAATTCTAAGGAGATGTTTCCACATAAAGCAATCAAAAAGTTAGAAAAGAGTTGCTGCCCTTTAACTGCATCAAGGCAACAATCCTTATTCATCTCTGTGGCATTTTAGCATATTTTTGACTCCCCTTACTATGAAGAATTTAATAATTCTATGGACATGTTTCACATAAAGCAATCAAAAAGTTATAAAGCTGGAAAAAAATCATATCAGGAAGAGAACCCAGGATTGATTCCAAAATGCTTTAAAAATGTAATATATTCCTCCCAGAGCCAGAAATGCCCCAAAATACACAGGTGGCTCCCAGAAGCTCCCTTTGCAAACCAAACTACTGGGAATACTCACATTTTCTAGGAGCATCTCCCTCTCCTCCTCCACTTCTTGGCTCCACACAGTCATGTCGTGCTTAGTCTTCTGGGTGACAGTTAACACAGTTAGACGGTTGGCACTCACCTCTGGGAACATGGACTCAAAGTCTACAGGAGACAAACCAGCATGTTCTACCTCCTCTGGCACTGCTTCCAACTGGGCTTTTCTCCACTTCTAGGCAAGGCAGGGATCAGCAGTGCAGCCACGCTGCAGAATCTGGGCTTGTTCAGTTAGGTGTTATTCCCATTTAATTGTGATGATTTCCCTCTTGGGCTGGTTAAAAGATACAAGCCCAACAGTGTCTGAAGGTTTATGGTTTCTGTTTGGCATTTTAGTAAGAGGCAGTGACAAAATATTTGATAACTTGGTTTTGGACAGTGAATTAGTTGCAGAATTTACCTGACACTAAAGCAGCAGCTGGAAGTGACTCCCTCTCCCAGCTCCTCTTAAATATGAAATATTAAATATTGCCAAAGTTTCATTTTCCATTTCATAGTATTTTTTTTGCAAAATATTAACTCTGGGTTACCCTTTTCTACACCACATCCCATGGCATCAATTCCAGAGTATTTACTGCAATATTTTTCCATTTTAAAAAGCTGGAATTTCCTGGCTACAAATGGAAGTGAAAATAGACCTTTTCGTAGCAGCTCAGGACAGGCTTGGACTGCACATTCCACCTTGGCATTTTCAAAGTAGGTTTCAGCATTATTTATCTGCTGCTTCTGTGGAGCATCAGCACCCTGAGGGAAACAAAAATTGCAACTTTCTCAGTTAATAAAGAACAGGAATAACTTTGTACACCAGACTATGTTTTTAGGACTAAATATCCAGATACACTTGAGCAGTTTCACAGAGAGATGATTTGCAATGAGACTTACTCTTTCTCAGATATTAAAAGTGGAATTGCTATTGGTATTAATTAAATAATAATTTAAATAATGCTGAGCCAACAGGAAGAGGCATGAAATATTAGTGGATATGTGGTGATCATGCCTCAAATTGCCAAGGTTTTTGTGGTTAATGATGTATTTGCCATCACCAAAACCCAGTCTCCTGGTGAGGTTGGGGGATGCTGATTCTCCTGTGTGAATCCCATGGTTGTCAGCACTAAATACTGTCCAAACCATGCAAGTCCAGATTTACTACATGAAATACTAAAGAAATGCCCAATTCTATTTGCTAAAAGATGGTGAGACTTGGTAAACAGCAACTTTGGAAACTGATTTTTTCCCTGTATCCACATAATTCAGTCACTCAAAGTGCTATTTCAAAACACACCCTGAAATATTTCCTTCTCCTCAAAGTTTTGAAACTGAAGTTCTCCAAACCCCACACAAATAAGTCACTACTAAAATGCTGTTCCAAACACACCCTGAAGTATTTTTCAACTAAAAGTTTTGAAACTGAAGTTCTCCAAACCCCACACAATTAAATCACTTCTAAAATGCTGTTCCAAACACACCCTGAAGTATTTTTCAACTAAAAGTTCTGAAAGTGAAGCTCTCCCATACCCACACAATTAAGTCACTTCTAAAATGCTGTTCCAAACACACCCTGAAGTATTTCCTTCTCCTAAAAGCAAAACCTTCAGCCAGGTTCTGTGTAATCTCCTGCCCAACCCAGCTGAGGTTCATCTTTCCAAACCATGCAGAAAATCACCAGTATCATTTTTCAGGAGGAAAGAGAGATTAGTTGTGTTGCTCCCAGACAGCACAGAAGGAGTTTTGTCTTACCTGGAACTCATTGATGTATTGTGCCATTACAAATTCATGCCTTTCACTTGCTGAAGGCTCTGCTAAAATATCAGGGAGGCTCTTTGACACTTGGTTTTTCTTCTGGGCATCGGTGCCATTGAGGTGACAGTCAAAGCCAATGTTTCCAGGCAGCTGGAACCTCTGGTCCTGAGGCCCAAAGGGACCCATCACTTCATCTGGCCACACAGTCCTGGGACCTGCAAGAGCCAAGGCCTTGCTTTAGTCCCCACACCCCCAAAAAACAAGGGGAAAATCAAATTAAACCCCCTCTCCCCCACAAATATTCCATCACAAGCATAACCAAAGTAACCACAAGGCACAAGGGAGGGCCCTGCCATAAAAGCCACGCTCAGAAATGTCAATGGGGTGCAAAGCTGTGACAGCACACGGGTTCAAAGGAAAGGAATTTGCTTTTTCTTACATAAATCAGGAGGTGCAGCAGCCACATGAGGCTCATCTGAGCCAGAGGAACCTGCTGTAGAAAAAGCCTTGGGATTTACAACTCTTTTGACTAAGGAATAAAACCCTGGGAGGTAGGTGACCAATCTTGCTCTGCTACAGAGCACCTGAGAAGACAAAAACAAAGTTAGAATTACATTCTGCTACCACGAAGAAGAGTTTAAGCACAGCTCTGTGGGTCACAAGAGAAACCCTCACTCCATCATTAAATTACTATTTCAAGTATGAGCAACTGCAGCATCGGGTTTTAGGAGTATTTTATTATTATTTGTATGTTTTACTTGTAAAAGTACTCAAAGAGAAAACACGTGAGGGAAAAAAAGCCCTGAAAACTTGAAATAGCACCACTGAAATCCCACAACTTAAACTAAATTAGGGATGGGGATTGTTCCCATGATTATATCCAGCATGTCTCTGTTTCCAGGATTATCCCAATTCCATCATGGGACTGATTATCAGAAATAATTAATAATAATTAACAATATTCTAGGTAAGCAGACACTGAGATTTAACTCTGAAACCTAATTCAGACAATATTTTAAGGAGTAACACAAGCAACTCTTACTGTTTTGTTGTTATTTGGGGTTTTTTTAAGAAGAAATATCCAGGGGATGTAATTAAACAGAATTTGACCCAATTTTTATACTTTAAAACCAGATTGGCAACTTTCATGCTGCATTTACACCCTCAGAACAGAAAAATACCCAACCAGAATCTCTAAATGGGGAGTCAGAAGTGTAATTGTCAAAAATACAGACTAAACTCTAGCACAAAACTGCTACTATTTGACAAAATTGCCCAAAATTGGATGTCTTACTGGGAAATACAAATACCACCTACCACGGTGTGTTTTCTTTGTAAAATTCTACTTTTCAGGCGAGGGAGAGGAATTATTTGGAGAAAATGACACAAAGGAATTTCTCTTAAGTGCTGCAGCCCTGATTCCATAAATATTTATGGAATATTTAGGCACATGTTTACTACTAAATATTTATGTACCAAGGTAACTTCGAAAGAATTGAGTAAATGGTGCTCTTTGGATGTTTAATTTAAAAATCTGTATTTAAAGTGTCACAACCTAAGGCAGTAAAAGCACCAATTTCTTTTACACCACCTCTGTGTAAATACAAAATAAGTTCTTCCAACATCACAGAGACTCAAATGCTTAAAGAGACAATTTATGACTTAAATCAATTATTTATAGTTAAAGCCTTCAGCTGTCTAGTTATAAAGCAGGTTTAAAAGTCTGATGCCACTTAAATTCTCTTTTTTCTCTATTATGTAAAATCACTATTGAAATTAATTTCTGCCTAATGCTCAGATTACAAACAGATGTAAACAATTACAGCTGACACCTAATTACAAGAAAAGAGCTTTTTATTTTTGCCTTCCAATCAGGCTCACTTAACGTGGAGATGTCATTAATTACAGCCACGACTGAGCTCACTCATGCAAATATTGACACACCTGGCATTACACAAGTGAAAAAACCCCCGCTGAAAGCCATGAATTATTCATGTCTCGGTGGCAAGACACAATCAATAAAAGGGG
>WBMV01007981.1:470-27031 GCA_013396655.1 Campylorhamphus procurvoides
TGGTTAACAAAGGACACAAAGGATGTGCATATCCTGATGTTATCTGCCTTAGCCAGCCTTTTGTTCTGATCTCTTCCCAGGCTGAGAGGGGGAGGAAGACGGGCGCCGGTGGGGGAAGGGGTCGGGGTTTCTGCACTTTTCTGCGCAGGTCAGGAGCTCAACAGCTCGGTGGAGGAGGACAGGAGACACACGCTCCGATCCTGGCATCACTGGATACTGGATTGTGTTCCTTTTTTCCGTTCTCCAACTCAACCGTTTTCATCCATGAGCGATCATAAACACCACAAAGATAGCCGTGAGGAAAAGAGGAGGGAGGAAGCCCTCTTTCCTGCCCCTGCAGAGACAGGATTGTTGCTGCTTTGCTTTCCCATTTCTCACGGAAACTGACCTGGGAACTGTCTGCCATCACACTGAGGGACATCCCAGCCGGCCAGGCGCGACTTCCTCACCTGCTGTCCATAAATATAACTGCAATCCCTGAGAGAGAAGCCAGTGGCTGAGGCGCAACATTGCCACCTGCTGTTTGTAGATATAATTGCATTCCCCCACTTTGGTTTTAAGGGGGGCAGCCAAAAGACCCTTTAACTGCTTCTTTTGTTGTTTGGGGGAAGGGATTTATTACAAACTGTTGTTGTTTGGTTCTTTTTCTGTATATATATATTTGTATTGTGGTTAGGAACTGTTATCCTTATATATATATTTTATTTTTCCTCATTAAAGTTCTGTTTTCTAAATTTAAAGGAGAGAGATTATTTCTTGGCCAACATTAATATCTTAGTTCTGCCTTGAACTAAGACAGATGCTGAACATGAAGCATGGCAATGTAAGTTTAAAATAACTTCTTGAAAACACATTCCTCTGAGGAGAACAAATGACAGCTCCTGGTAGAAGTTCGTCTGTGTGTCTTAGTACTACAACAGAAAGACAAAAATCCATGTTCTTTACCAGCGAAAGTTGAGCAAATCCCCACATGCCCTTGCATGTACCTGCCTGCCCTCAGGATGGAAGATGCGGGTAGTCAAACATTTAAAAAAAGCTACAGAGAAACACATACGCATGGTAGGTCAAGAATTGTTTTGTATAAACTTTATACATAACATAAATGCCATCTTTCAATGTATTCTAGACTAAAATTCCACCAGTTGCAAGATGGTTAAGCTATTTTGTGTGTTAAATGTATTCAAGTTCAAGTACAATGATTTTCTCCTTGATCTTTCATCAGACAAAAAGAGTTAGGTATTCTACATATCTAAAAGCATGTAGTAATCTAAAGCCTTGTTAAGGTTAAGCATTTTAAGTACAGCACTTCCTACAACACACCAGTGTACCAGCATTACTGTATAGATAAGGAAAATCTCAACAACAGGACCCAGCCGATAAGCAGCTTATGTCAAAACAATTCTGTACAGTATTGCAAGGCTCTTACTAGCACATCTCAACCAGGTCTAGTTTTTTTTTTTAAAATCACAAGGAACTGTGATATGGAACTGTACTGAAATGCATCTACTGAAATGTGCAAGCTGTCCAGTCAAATCCCTTCAAAGCTTAGCCCTGCAAATAGAAGGCCAGAATGTTGGATTTGGAATTGTCAACACCTACAATCAAAAGGAAAAATACCTAATAATTAAGAACAGACCAACTAGTAGGTAAAGACCGAGTGACTGCACAAAGACAGAAAAGTACAAAAGCCAGAAGAAACAGTACAAGGAATTACTCAGAAAATTATACGTCATTTAAAATTCAGCTTCATTAACACAAGATTTCCAAGCTTTGGCTAGAAGGAATTCTGGCTGAGCAATGTGCTTGTAAGCTGATCTTACTCCATCATGTGAACCAGCATGTAAGCTTAATTCATACATTTTACGTCTATACCTTGGCTGCTTCCCCCACATACCAGTAGTCAATACTTGTGTATGCATGTGATTTTATGTAGTATGTTCACACAAACCTTTTTATTAAAAAAAGTCAGTCACAGCAATAACCTTTTTGGTTTGCAGCTCTGAGTTCAGTAAGTGGCACAAAGTACATATTCTCCCAGTTGCCTCTTCCCCCCACTCTCTCCTACAACTCTGTATTTAGAGATTATTATTAACAATACCCGTGACAGCCTTTCTTTTTCAATTCCCTCTTATCATCAAGAGCAGCTTCAAAGAATCACACAGAAGCCTGGATGATGAAATAGGAGAGACAGGATCTGCAGATACCTGTGGAAAGTCTCACTACCCTGATTTCTGTCTGCTTATAACCATTCACCTTGTTTTCTTGCTAAAGAATACATATCCTTTGATTCACTCTAAATCGACTTCTGTCATTCAACTGTTTGCTATTTTCAAATTTCCACGACAAAGGTTGGATAATGCCAACATACATTAAACATGTCTGTCAGCAGGAAAAGGCAACTTGTATCAAAACTCTGTATTCAGACTGCATTCCTGAGGGGGGAAAAACGCCAAACAAGACAAAGGAAGGAAACCTGATGTCTTAGTTCAGGGGAGAACTAAGATATCTATGTTGGCCGAGAGAGAGAAAAAGGAACGGCCTTCTTCCCCAGAGAAGATCAGTCAAAAAAGAAAAAAAAAACAAACCCCTCTCCCTTAAATTTAGAAACAGAACTTTAATTAGAAAAGTATATAGGAAAAGGATAACAGTTCTTACCCACAATATATCTATATATGTCCAGAAAAAGGACCAAACAAAACAGTTTGTAATAAACTTTCTGAACAAAAAGGAAACAAAATCAATGCTCTCTGCTATCCAAAAAACCAAGGGGTGCAGTTATATTTACAGACAGCAGGTGGCGATGTCGTGCCTCAGCCGGCAAGTCCCTCTCAGCACTTCTCCTGGCTGGGCTGATCCCCCTCGCAGGTGGCACCTCTCCTGGCTCAGGCAGCCCCGCAGTGGGCTCTGGGTCCCAGAGGCGATCGGCCGAGTTAGAGAGTGAGAGAGAGAGCGAGACACCGTCCAGTTCCTTCCTTCCCCCATTGACAAAACTCTGAGACTGCACAGCAAAAAACGCAGGAACCCCCGCAGCTCCTCTCAGCCGAGCCATCTTCTCGACCCTTCTCCCAGGCTGGGAGAATAGAACAAAAAGCTCAGGTCTGAGTCATTATATCGGGATATGAATATGCATTAGTTCTTTTGTTAAACATCTTCAGTGAAGTTTAAGCGTTGGCTCCAAGCCTTTTGGGAGGAATTCCAACAAGATACCAAAACTATAACACCTGATTTTATAAAGAGAGAAGGAAATAGTGGAGAAAGAGACGTAACAGAAAGAAACATGAAAAGGAACATTTTCCAAAAGCCTTTTTACTCTTGGAAACAGGCAGAGAAGATTTATCACATGCCCAAAGATGTCAGGTTTGACACAGTTTCTTCTCTTTCCTACCAGAGACCAGAAGTAACTGAATAGCATATAGGAATTGTCTAGGAGTGCATGTCATAAGGTTTTAGTACAAAGGAGAGGGAAAAAGCAGAAAATATTGGCTTTTTCCACTCCCTTTTTAAATTAAACCAAGTATCATACATCTGAGTCATCCCCAAACCCATCAGTCTTCTGTCCAAAGCACTCCAAGGGGCTGTGAAAGGACAAACATGTTAGCTCATAAGCCTAACTACACTCTAAGATTTCTTGTTTGATGCTACACATCCCTATAGGAAAAAATGCTGAAAATTTCCACACCTGTAGCAAGAGGAGAAAGAGCTTGTACAAACCTCCAGTTGTACAAGTACACAGTTTGATTTAAACATCCTGAAGCCTCAGGAAGTTATCTAGGAGAAATTAAAAAAAGCTCAGCTTTGAGAGGAAAGTGAGTGTGCTAAAAACAACCTCCAGAACTTGAAAATTCAACAGAGCGCTACTTTAACCCTGGTTCATGATACGTTTAGAAAGGGATCCATAAATACTCACCATGAATACTTTGTACAACACTAGTAGGATGAACTTAAAGCTGGGGGCACTTGACAGAGCTTTCTCCTCTTGCTGAAAATACCCAGAAGAGTCTGAAGAGCCTACCTACCAATGAGAGAACCCCATCCTAAAAATCAAACAGCTTCTTTACGGGCACTTGAATCCAAGACCTCTCAATACCAAGGCAGCAGTCCAGCTGGGCAGTGTTCAGTGTAATACACAGCACAAGTAAGTCTATTTAAGCATATTGATTGTGGTCAGACCGTTATAGCATTTCATTTTTCTGCCATAGAAAACTGCTTTCTCTACAATTGCAAAAAATATTGCAGCTATATAGAAACACAGCAGTTTAACTGTTCACTTTGAAAAAAGCAGAGCAACTTAAACTGTTCCACCCTCCATTGTTGTCCAAACATCTAAAAAAGAAAACCAAAAAAAAAAACCCCAACAAAACCAAACTCACTCCCCTCCAATGCACATCACTTTAAAGTTCAGCACATCTTAATATTATTAAAATTGTATTGAACCCTCTACCCCGTAATCAGGGGAAAAAAATATGCAAGGTTTCATGTAAGCAGCCTCTCCATTTTGACCCACCCACTCTAGCTGAACAATTATCTCAAGTGTCGGAAGACACTTAAGAAGGGATCACATTATATTTGCCTTTCTGAAAGCTCTTTCACAGGTCAGCTCCATGCAGAGGAATGCAAACAGCCTGGACTTTATGACTGAATACCCTAACCCTCTACTTCTATCTCACAGACTGCTTCACTGTACTGAATAGAGAGGAGGAACAAGAAAAGGTGGATCAAAATCCCCCTTTGCCTCCCCTTTCCAGAGATCTATTGTGTGAGTGGGCACAGCCATATGGCCACAACAAAGATCACTGCTAAAGCTCATTTCTTTAAAACACACTTGAAGCTTGTCAGAAAAATGCCAGGAAAAGTCTGTGATGCTCTCTCATTCACAAATATCTGCAGGATTAAGTTTTAAAAGGATTTGGACAGATTTTGAAAAGAATCCTCCCCAAAATACTATAATCTTGATTGCTCTTCCCACTCACCCTCCTTTAAGGGAGAACTGAGACTCCTGAAGCCTTTTTTTGCCACTATGTATTTATGTTCCAAATATCTTCATGTCCATCTCAGCAAGAAAGGAAAGGTCAAGGATATATTATACTTGCAGCACTTTATAATATCACAGACACAAAAATTTGTGAAGTGAAATTTATTATTAGGAGCAAAACAATAATTCATTTTAATTGCAAACTATTTACTTTGCACAGGGGAAGTGTGTTGGGTACAAAACGCCCAACACAGCCAACCTCCAAATGCATATCATTCTATCATACTTCAGATCAGTACAACTCATATTATTGATGTTTTGGACTTTTTTAAAATCCAAGTTTCATATACAGTATTTCTACCTGAATGGAGTTAATAAGATACTCTAATTTCTAGGCATTTTAAGTAGGAGATGATTCCTAGATAGCTGGATAGATCACATTCAGCTACGTAAGGACAATGAGACTTAAACTGAAACACCGTAAAATTAATCAGTGCAATGTTTTTTATGACAAATAGTCAAATCACAGAATATGCTGAGTTGGAAAGGACCCATCATGAACTCCTGGCCCTGCACAGCACAGCCCAAGAATCACACCATGTGCCTGAGAGCACTGTTCAAACGCTTCTTGAACTAAGACAGGCTTGGTACTGTGACCACTTCCCTGGAGAGCTTGTTCCAGTGCCCAACCACTATCCAGGTGAAAAACCTTTTCCCTGATAGCCAGCCAAAACCTCCCTGACTCAGCTTCATGCCATTCGCTTGTGCCCCGTTACTGGCCACGAGAGTGAAGAGATCAGTACCTGTCCCTCTACTTACAAAGAAAGCAATAGGCTCTATTTTCTCCTGTATTTCCTTCATATTCTGAATATACACAAAACTAAAAAAGAAGGATACATGCTTGAAAGCAGCTTCTCTTAAATCTTAAGCAAAACTAAGCAGGAGTAGAAGAAAATACCTAAGTTAATACATCGACTAGCATACTAAGTGTGAAGGCATGCACAAGGAGATGCCACTCTAGGAAAGGACACTGCAAAAACAAGAATCAGACATAATATTTTTATCAGCAGCAATTTAAATCAAGCCTGATTTCAACAGCTGATAACCTTCTGTCCTAGTTATGGTGGCCAGGACTAGTTTATCACTGTGGGGGTGTAACCAAAACTGTATATTCCACAGTCTCTATGTCATTTCTGATGAACTGTTAATAATGGATCCTTTGCAGCAGCTGACCAGGGCACACCTGACACCTCAGGCTACAACCTGGGTATTAAAGAAACCTGCAAGCCATGGGAATGTTTCTGTCTTCACACCAGTGACTCAGCTGTGATAACTCCCCTCCATGGAGGCATTAGCACCTTCACACCAGGTTGAGGGGTTATGTCTGCTAATGGGTTATTAGGGACTGGCAAAATAGGCAGCTGCAATGACCCAGATCATCAAAGATTCTAAAAATATCTCATGACTCACAGAGTTAAATCACCCCTAGCCTGGGGGAGGTTCTCAGCACTCCTATCTAAACCTGACTATATATAATCTTTGGGTTTTGGAACTTTGGGTACCACTTGTCAGATCCAGAGAGGACCAGAATCTCAACTGCCACTCTTGACCAGACTGCGACCATCATCCTCACCTACAGGTTTTACTTTCCTTTTACTTTGTACTCAGGGTGGGAACCACGTGGCACTCAGCACAGGGGTTAAAAAACACCATTCTGTTTGTGCCCTAGGGTGCTGGGTTATACATCTGTTTTTTGTGCGTTAAACACAATTTTTCTCTGTATCATTGTATTTATTGTGATCTTTTTAGTAAATTGTAAATCTGACTTGTAATCTCTTTTGAGTTGGGTTCATTTCTCCTGCCAGTTTACCTTTAAATCAGCACATACTCACAGCACTCTGCTGGATGCAGGGGAGTCATGTAATTCCCTAGAGTGGATCCATTATTCTACTCTAAGTTAAATTGTTCCTGGTAAACACATCTCAGGGCATTACACAATAGGCCAAGTTTGTCAGACATCCCCCATCAGTGCCAGTTTGCTAAAGGGGAACCAGCTGCTCAGTCAGCTCTTGTCAAAATAGCTGAATCTTTGCTAACTGAGTTCAAACTGCTCTTATCATCATAGGGGGCCAGGAGCATGCATGTACATGAGCGCATGTGCTGGTACATGCATACAGGGAGCAGGATGAGGCCGTGAGAGCAGGCTTTCCCAGGCTGGAGTACCAAGCAGGGAACCCATGCATCTACCACAAGCAGAATTACCTCTCTAAGACCTTGAGGAATCAACTGCATGGCAACACAGGAAAAAAGGGCAGACACACTCATCACAAACTGCTTTCAGTTTCAAGGGACATTGGCATCAGTATTTCAGTTTTCCTATCAAACCAAGATGATGAGCGGAAGGCTTATGAACAGACTTACACTAAGGGAACATCTGCAAAGGTTTAATGGTAAGTAGGAATGACGGGATGAATTACCCCTTCAATGCAGGAAAAAACTTCCCCCTATTGCCCTAGTTTGTCTTGCTCAATGCCATGCTCATAAATCTGAGTTTTTGTAGTGGCCTTGTACTGGTTTTTGAAGCAAAGTAAGCCAATGACCTCGAAGGTAATTAAGGGAAAGAAGCTGTGTAGTTTACTTCATCCAATTTGCATTTTGTATACTAACTCATAGTATAAAAAGCCTCTTAGACACACTTTCTCTTCCTGCTTCACCAAACTATTTGTCATTAGAATTGTTAATATAATGTGAGAAATCACTAGGTGAATTTAAAAACACTTTGATTCACATTTACTTTAATTGTCTTTTTCCTAAAAAAGCATACAGTTGTCTTGACTGTTCATAAACAGAAAGGCTTTGAGTAAGCATGGCAGCTGTACTAAAACATTTATACAACCTTAGCATTTCAACAAAAATCCCTCCATTTCTTGGCCTTTATTCTCAGTGAGACTTCTTTCCTGTAATAATTTTCTTTCCAACTGCTTTGAAAAGCTTTCACTATTCCTTTGCCTCAGGTTTTGCTACTTTCAGGACAGAACTCACGGCCGTCTTCACAAGCTGACTTCAGGAGTGGTTCATGTGTTCCCCAAGAATGACACGAACAGACAAAACTCCTGTTAGAGGGCTTATTGCGTAAACCAAGATCACAGTTACTTAACACTCAAATTTGTAGGACACCACCAAGAAAGTCTGGCTAGCATATTCTAATACTCAGTAATATGCACAGCAAGCCAACCAGAACTTCCTATGAAAAGTAAACCGACCACTCTTCTCCAAAAATAGGCTTTGCTTGAATTTGGACTTGGAGACTCAGAGGTTTCAGCTCCAAGGATGCAATGAGTTAGTAGCTGTCACTGAGATCTTGCCTTACTGAACTATGAAGTACAGTCTGAGGACTCCATGTAGTTTCAAAATCCTTTGGCGATCTTCAGAAAATAAATTCACCATTTCACCAGAAGCAGATCAGTAGAGGAAACACAACTTCTTTTTTTTTTTTTAAACTAACTTCTTAATTGGGAAACTTTTTTTCTTGGAAGTCTAATCTGAAAGAGATATTGGTCTTATCAGCTTCATTTGAAATGGTCAAATCTATAGAATTTAGTAATTTTAAAATACGAACACACATCATCTCTGAAAAAGATTATACTGGGATTTATTTATTTTACTAGAAGCAGTTACTTCATAATTAACATAAAGGTGATATTTTCCAAGGCATTTTAATCTCATGCAAAATGACATTTTGAATCCACACATGGTATCAAGTTTTCAGCACACAGAATCCAATACACAGAAAGAAAATTCTCATGTCGCCTCAGTAAAGTTTGCTTGTGGAAAACGTGGAAATTATCTGAGAGCACTGTGCTAGGCCTCAACATACTGGACTAAAACCCAAACTTCCATCCCTTGCTTTTCTTACCTTCTAAGTTTTATGCTTTGTTTACTATTTCAGGAAAAAAAAAAAGGAAAAAAGAAGGAAACATAGGCAAAATTACTTTTAAAGTTTCCTACGCAGGCTGCAAGTGGAGTAGCTGTGTTCATCTGACCCTCATTAGGGGAAAAATCTGTTTGGGAAACAAGTAAGTAGAATTCAATACTTGAAGTCAGACTCTCCTCAAAATCTATTTGCAAACTTCACAGCCCTAACTAGATACTGTCACAATGACAGCCTTGGTACAGTAGGTCAGGACTATTTCTACATTTGTTAGAAATAGTTGCAACAGGGAGTTTCCCTGTGACTAAACATAATTTTCCTGGAGATGCATAGACAGGCTCATAACTCTTCTGTAAAGGAAGCCTGCTGAAAAGTAAAAATGTGACAGCTGTAGTTTTAGAGAGAGATTTGGCCAGAAGATAACAATGACGAAAAAAAGTACATTCAAGAAATCCGTCCTTTCAAAGCACTCCTTATCAAGTCACTTTCAGTTTTACCTTCATAACTCAAACAAATTAAAAGATTGCCATTAAATAAGGCCATATGGTGTACTGCTCTAAATTTCTCCTTAAGCTAAAGCTCCTCTAATGCAACAATGAATCTATTATTTAATGAAAACAAAAGAGGAACAGGACACATTTCTCTGAGGTATATTACTGAAAGACAAAAGATGCTATGAGGTACAAGACTTATCCAGCATGGCATAGATAGCTTCCTGCTGCAGATGTACCCCCAACAAAATAAAAGACCATACCAGGTTGGAAAACAGTGAATGCTACAGGCTTCAAGGCTGCTACACACTTTTCACCTAACCAGAATGGCTGTCTCTGGAATACTGTCTTGTTATGTGGCTAAAAAAACCTCCTTTAGAAGAAGCATAAAGTCACAATATCACTAATTGACAAAGGACAGCTTTAATTTATTAAAACTGCATAGATACAGCTAACTCCCATATTTATGTAAGTTATTTGAGTTACTGCCTCCTCTCCTTCAGAGTTAGCCAGCACTGCAGGGTAGTACATTTTAAAGAGGACAAGCCAACAGCATTAGACTGATTTGTGGAGAAAAGTACATTCAGTCTTTATCATTAGAGAGTCAATCTTCTGATAGTACTTTTCTAGTACAGCACATAACACAAAAATAACACAGAAAGGTAAAAGAAGCTTGTGAATCCATTAAATACAAAAAAACTCTGTGACCAAACCCCTCAAAATGGAACTAACACAGATTTGTCTAGAGTCTGTAAAAACTCAACAACATTGAAAATTAGGGCCTTTTTAAATTTATTAATTCCTTAGTTTAGGGGTAAATTATGAAATATTTAAACTTTTTTTTTCCAGCAAAAGGTACAAACTTTCAATAGCCAGGCACTAGCAGTTTTATCTGCCCCTCAACACACATTCTGCATCACTATTTATCCCTGGTCCCATTTTCTCCTCTCTCTTCTGTATCCACAAATGATGATCCAAGTAACATTTTGCAGCCTACAATTATAAAGCAGTTCAGTTGATTTTTTTCTCTCTTATTTTATTAATGCATTACCCCAAGAGTTGTCATCCCACTGCTCTGAAACAAAAATAGTACACTTCTGAAGAAAACTGAACCATTTGTTCTTACAAAAAGATTATCATGCCAGTACAAAGGTTGTTGTTTCTACTGGAGTTACGCAAGCATCCTGCAATAAGCCATTCAGAAATTCGTCGTTATTTGTCCGAACAGATTAGTTATATTAGTGCTGAAGCAATGGCATTACATAAAGGACTGCTTCTCTCTGATCTGCTTCATTAGCTTCAAATCATATTTACAAAATGCAACATGCTACTTCAGCATGTCTGCAGCAATTAGCAGTTAAAACTTATACTATCACTTCTTTTACCATCACCCATGATCTATGAACACACGGGTGGCCAAACTATAGCCCATGGGTGTTTGGCTCTTAAAACTGCCTGCTCACTTAGAGGACAAAAGGTAGAGCCCATGGACACCAGGAGCTGTAGCTCTCACCACTTCATATTGGTTTTAGTGGGTTTGCATAGAAGGACTGCCCACAGATAGACAGACAAAGGCAGCAACAATGTGCTGCTCCATTTTCTAGAAATTGTGTACATTTATATCTGCTGATGAAACTGAGCAGTTCTTCAGTGGACAGAATTTGGATATTTATTCAACCTGACAGAATCAAGCTATTTAACAATGAGAGGAGACCAGGGATGAAATAATGGGACTAGGATGTTATGAAGCAGAGAAGAGGTAGAATAAAGACTGACATATTCCATTGTAAGTCTCAAACTGACATTACTGAGTCAGCTTCGGAAACTAGGACAAGTGATCTCAATCATCACAAAAAGGCTTTCAAAATATACACTGTCATCTCTTTGCTTGGATTTGAAGAAAGCAACTAGCTTCCCTGGGCTGGTGGGTACATTCTCAGAGCTCTTCTGTTAAAAGTAATTTTCAATTTACCTATTTAAGGTGGAAAGTTTTCCATAGAAACCAATCAAGCAATTTGCTTGAGGAACAGGATGCTGAGGAAAAAACTTCAAGACAAAGTATCATGTTGGACTTGTTTGCTGTGAGAAATCACATAGGTTATGGATATGCAGTCAGCAAGGTCCAATACGTAGGCCAGACAATTTACTGGAAAAAAGATGTGTGTTATTGTTTATACGGTAATAGTATCATATCTGGGATCCTTAGCCTGGTTCCCATAGCTCACTACATGCAGAGGAGCAGGGGTATAAGTGAAGATGCATATATCTCTCACAATAAGTAAATGACAAACTAGCTTTGGGTTTGTTCCACTACCTTATATCATCAACAGAAAAATATGTTCCTGCAACTAATTAAGAAAATTCATGACTCTGGGCCAGACTACGCTGGCAAATTTAACCAAGACACTTCTCTCTTTGTCCATTTACAAAGCAAACAGTATTTTCAAGATCACTGAAATTTCTGATTCTTCATACTGCCATGAGCCATACGACAGCAGCAGAGCCTGGATGCCTGTCCCTGCTGCTCTACATGTCCCACACACCAGTTCAATTCAATCTCTTCCACCAGGAGATTCTCAAAAGACTACTGGGGTCCCAAACCTGGCCTAAGCCTACTTATCTGCCCACAGGCCTTCTTAAAGGACAGTTATTACTTTCTCACATACCTATTTGTGAGTATTTAAGCTCGAAGAAGGGGGTTGGTAGAACTGTGCAGAAGTTACCACCAGTTTACGTTTATGCAGGAGGGTGTGCTGCTTAAAAGAAAAACTCTCTTAAGTCTACTGTATTAGTTATTCAGGAATTATCCCTACCAAGTCCCTCTATCAAGACCACAATGCTTTTTTGGTAGATGCAGAAACATGCAAGGGTCTTCACTGTGAATAAAGGCGTATTTTCCCCAAAGAATCCTTGCTGTTAGTGGAAGAGTTAGTTCCACTCATTTCAGTACTCAAGAAAGTAATTCCTTCCACTTCAGATTTCATTGAAGAAAGGAAATGCTGTTCAAGAAACAATTGCATTTTTAAAGAAAGCAATGCTTTTCTAGGGGCTGCCCATCCCCTGACGCACTAAGTGCTGCTTCCACCATTATCTATACATACAACAGAGTTAAAGGTGCCTAAATGTGTAAGTCACTAGCTCTAAAAGAAAAAGGAAAAAAGGGGTTTACTCCAAATCCTGTATCTCCATTTCCCAAGTTTCTTTTCTTAAAAAGACGAATTCAATAAAAGGCAAGCCATGCGGTTTTAGGATTTCCCTACTTGTTGTATTAAAACTAGAAATGGGACTCCATACTTCATGGTTGTTTTTTTGTATTTAAGAACTTGGGGAGAGAAGAGGTAGCATCAGATTTTGCTGGACAGTGATTCAGGACTACAGGGATGAGTACTATTTAATTTTACAACTGGCATAGATTTTCCATCCTTCCATAAAGCGTAGGATTCCCCATCTTAAATACTCTCATATACAGACCTTGTTAGTCCTGCAACTTCAGTCAGGTTGCTGAATACAGCCAGAAGAAAAACAAAAACTCAAAAAGCCCTACTCCAAACTCCAAACCAAACAAAACTCAAGAACACCCCACATTTTTTTTTAATAATTGTTTATAAAAGGGACAAACATACACAAGGCAGGCACCTTGAATACCAATTCTCTGATCAGACTGGCTATTTCTGGACCACTCCTTTTGGTGTGTTCTATTCTCACAGCTACATGAAAATATTCTACAGGACAGATGTTGCACCTGGAATACAAATGCTATGCCAGGTCACATGAGTAAAGGGGGTGTTACAGTTTCAAAGCTCAGTTAGAATTCCTTCCAAAAAGCATGGAGCCAATGCCTTAGTGTCGGTAAAAATGGTTAACAAAGGATACCTGAATACGCATATCCTGATGTTAACAGCTAGCCGGAGCCTTTGTTTTGATCTCTCCCCAGGCCAGAGGGAAGAGGGAAGACTGGCTTGGGTGGGGGAAGGGGTCAGCGTTTCTGTGCTTTCTGTGCAGGTCAGGAGCTCAGCACTCGGCGGAGTGAGAGAGGACAGGAGACACACACTCCGATCCCGGCATCACTGGATAGCGGGACTGTGTTCTTTTTTTCCCTTCTCCAACTCGACCGTCTTCATCCGTGAGTGATCATAAACACCACAAAGATTGCTGTGAGGAAAAGAGGAGAGAGAGAAGGCCCTGTTTCCTGCCCTCTGCGGAGAGGGAATTGCTGCTGCTTTTCTTTCTGATTTTCTCACGAGGGCTGACCTGGGAACTGCCTGCCGTCACACTGAGGGAGAGGCCAGCCGGCCAGGCGGGACATTCCCACCTCCTGTCCATAAATATAACTGCAACCCCTGAGAGAGAAGCCAGTGGCTGAGGCGCAACATCGCCACCTGCTGTCTGTAGATATAATTGCGTTCCCCCCTCCTTTGGTTTTCGGGGGGCAGCCAAAAGACCCTTTAACTGCTTCTTTTGTCGTTTGGGGGGGAGGCGTTTATTACAAACTGTTGTTGTTTGGTTCTTTTCTGGAGATTATATATATATATATATAGTGGTTTAGAACTGTTATCCTTTTATATATTTTTTTTTCCTAATTAAAGTTCTGTTTTCTAAATTTAAAGGAAAGGAATTATTTCTTGGCCAACATAGATATCTTAGTTCTCCCCTTGAACTAAGAGAGGGGGAAAAAAGTAATATTACACCGAAACTAATCATACTGTCATAGATCCATCTTCACTATGGTCTCCCACTGTTTCCTGGTTTGTTTTTTTTTTCCTTTCCCGATTTTCCTACCATTACCATGAATTTTCAGTCAGTCACCTTGATGAAAAACACCACAAGGCTGTCAGGGTTTTAAGATGCTCAAGGCAGATCTATTGTAAGGATATTGCTTCACATCTTTAAGTGTTGCTTTTTGCTTCTTAGTCCATCCTGTAGGGCATAAATTTTGCTGTCCAAGATTATGCTGGCACTGTCCTGCAGAGACAACCATGAGGGCACAAAGCTCTTTCTCAGGAGCAAAGGAACCAGCAATCCTTCACCATGCACCATGATGAGAAGTGGCACTTAAGAGAACAGATAACGACACCCACATGATTTCAGCTGTTACAAAAGCATACAGATGGAAGACCCCTTTTCAGACTCTGCTCTGCGTGACATGCTACCATGCTATTTCAGTCTTCAAGCATACAGAGGTAGCTATTAAACTCTTACAAGCAGGTGAGAGAATAAGAAGTCACCTGCTTCCACATAAAGTTCTCTTTGAGATTCTCTTCATCTCTTCCAAAGCCTAGAGAAACAGAATTAAAGCTAGAAAGCTTAACATCAGTGTGCCTATGTTTATTTCTCAACCAGAAAACACAAGGAAACTCCTAAGTCTTACTTGCACACTGACTTTTCTACTTGCTTTAGAAATGCCAGTGGAAAATAGAATCATTAAACAAAATAGCTCCATGCTCAGAAGAAAGATGTCTTTACTTCAAACACGAATGAGATTCCACAGCACATGTGATTTTGAGGAACAGAGAGCAAATCTGTCACTTGGAGACACATAAGCCCGTCTTCTGAAGAGTCTTGATGCTGACAAACCCCTGAAAATAAAAATCCAGCTCAGATAAAGTTTCTTTTCCTGAACTAAGCTACCTCAAAGTTTATCATGAAGTATGCTTACAACAGAACTTCAAAGTAGCTGTATACAAAATAGAAATAAACCACATTTCCCAAGCAAAAACAATCAGCCTATGAGCAATGATCAGTTTTTATGAAAAAGGGGAGATGGCCCAACTCATCCCTAAATTTATGGATTATGCAAGAGCACAATCAAAGTTTGGAGCACAGTATCTTGTTAAGAATTAGGTAAAGCTATTTTCATTCCAATGTAAAACTCAACTTTTTCAATAAGGCACATGGAACCACCCGCAAATTTGAAGTGTCTCAAATAAAAATCTTTGTCTATGGTTTCCTGGAGACAACATTCTTCTGTAACATTCATATACCATCATTTTGACCCGAAACTCCTGTACATTCTTAAGCCAAACAAGAGCAATCAATGAGTCGCAGCTGTAATTTAAAACGAATCCTAACACCACACTGGCAGCTTCAGAGTGGGGGATCAACTTCACCACCTTAAAAGGAAAAAAGAAAAACAAAACACAAAAGCTAAAGGCTGCGGATATTCAGTATTTTCAGAGCCACCTCAGATGCGGCATCAGCAAACACTGTCCACAGAAATAGCTGATCCTCTCCACAGCAGAGGAAGCAGAGCGCTCAGCTGAGCAGAAATTACAATATTGCTCCTCAAAAATCTCACTTGAATTAACATCTATTGCAGCCAGAGACTACAAGAATTCAAATACACACAATCCTTATTTATGTAACAACTGAATGGGAAATAGTCTACTCCAAATCAAATGAAACTAAAATTTGCTTGGTTTGAGTTGCTCCTGTCCATTTACCTTTTCTTTGGAATCCTTCCTCAGAAACTTTGGTATTTCACACCAACTTCAGCTTAACTTTAATACTGGTCTTGATGACAAAGAGACTGTAACTTTTACAGACTGAAAAGACTTAGATGCTGTTTTTAAATTACATGAAATCCCACACAAGTCCCATAGCTTGTGGTTTCTTTTTTACAGCCTAAATCCAACAGTGAAACTTCGTGATCAGAGGAGAGCTGGAGGATGTTTAATCTCTTTCATTTCTCAGGCTTTGCTATTAAAGTAACTAAAGGGCTACTGCATGCAAGGACATTAAGACTCACACTGCACAAGGGGTACAGGACACCAGCAGCAACTTATTGGTGAGGAAAAAATGCAAAAGGGCACGTCAGCTGCAATTCACTATATCGTCTAAAATTAAAGTGGGGTTTAAAACACAAGTCTGTTCTCCTCTCCCAGCCTTCCCACCAAAGACCTGCCATGTGAAAGATTATAGATGTCTTTCTTCACTCAACTTCCACAGCTATTACTGAGGAACACAGACAAGTAACTCTATAGAAGCGACATCAACATACACCAAATCAGTGGCACAATACACAGGCAAAGAGCAGAAACAACAGTACCAGTCATACTTTCCCACAAGGTGAACAAATGCCAAAGCACCAGATGATTTAACAAGGATTAGCCAAGTTACACAGAAGGAGGAGAAAAAACAACAAAAACACACAAACTTTTTTCTCTATTATTTTTCATCAGTATCGTAAAAGTGTAAGAAGAACTGCAGTGCTACATTCTTTGTTTAAAAGTTTATTCCATTTTTTCATAGAAATTGAAAACTTACAGAAAACATAGTAAAACTGAGTATATGATAAATTATTACGTGCAATAAACTAAAAGGTTAAATAACCTTTTTTAAAATAAAATGAAACATTTTAAATAAAAAATTTTGTATTTATTCCACTTACCAAACAATAAAAATACAGGCTCAACAGCTAAAGAGTTACCCTTCCTTTGATACTTACAACACCTAAACATTTAAAAATGCCTCACAAAAGAGTACAAATTTACTGCCTTTTGCACTCTGAGGGTTGAGTTTGCCCATTTAATTTCTAAGGGCTGCCAACTTTCTCATGTCTCATTTTTTCTAATTAAAACTGCAATAGATTGTGAATATTTAGGATTATTTCAGCATTTTTCCACATCCATACAACAGCTTGCAGCATAAACAACAATTCCATCTCCCTTGAACTGAAAGTCACTTTCACCATGCAGGAGAGAGGGAGGAGGAAGAATTAAAAAACCTCTGCATTATCAATGTAGCCACCTGAGAATTTTTTTTACAGTACAGTCAACCTAATTCTTCTTCCTGTGTAAGGGATGAAGTTATTTTTTAACTGACATGCTCTTAACACTTTTGAAGACAACTGCTGAGGCAGTCAGCTAATATTTTAAGCAGTTTCATAATAAAGCAAGATAAAGGGAAGACACTCTTAAAACTCGTAGCACAGATAAGCATTTGGTATGTTCAGCATCAGCTAGAGCAGACAGAATAGCAAGTATGCTAGTTGCTCAGTACAACATACTTTCCATATTCTAGGAAGAAACAGTGCATGTTTATGCTATTGCATGCATTAGGCAGTCTAGGCTGCTCTATTGCTGCTCCAAGGCTGTTCTGTCAACAAGGACCAAGCAATACTTATCTTTTGTTTTATTTCAACAGTAAAACATGTAAGCTAAGTCTCAGTAGAGTAGCATCAACAATGTTATCATGAGTTTTGCAAATTGCTGCAGCCACTTGTCTTTATGTACAGGCAAGCAGTCATGTGAGGTGTCTTATGCCTGGCTCTTACTCTTCCACACAAGCAGTTTAAGTTTTTTTCACAGGGTTGCTATCTCCCCAACTCACCTCTGCAACACTTTCCTCCTTCCTCCCTCCAATTCCAAAAGATTGATCACTTTACAGGACTGATCTCTCCATTAAATGCCCAGGCACCAGCTTGCATGTTGCTCCTCAACAATCCGAAATTCCAAAGGAATGGTTAACTTTAGCAATACTGAAACAGAACAAACACAAACATTGCCCTCACGTCCCTGCTTTCTTCCCCACCCCCCACCTCCCTCAAAGAAAAGAAAATCTGTCAATTCACTCCATATACAACTATCTTGCACGCTGCCTCTGCATTCTGAATGAGAGAGAGCATTCCCTTAAGGGTTCCTCCTCAGACCATGGTTTCTTGACACCATGAGACCAGTTAAGCAGCAGGATCATCTGGAGGTATTCTCATCCCTTCTAGCCCTGCTTCTGCAGCTAATTTCCAGCGTTCCTTTCCCTTACCACCCACAGTCATGATAGTATACTTGTTCGTGGGAACACACAGTTGGTCAGAGCATGAAATTATCCTGATACAAAACAGCTTTTTCTTTTGGGTTTTTCTAAGTTACTATTCCTCACTGAATCCTTTTAGAATCCAATATCTTGTCCATCTCCTTCTCACTTTGTAACTCCCACACCGGCTAATTGCAGGTGACTTTCCTCACATATAAAAATTAAGACAGATAACAACAGATCAGGCAGCAGTTGCATCAGCTGAATACTTTCAATCTAAATACCCATACTAACCATACTGACTACACAAAGTTTTATTCCATTTCTCCCACCATATAAAATTATACCACTGCAATCATTCTGCAGATGCGGTGGCAATGTGTGTTTTTAAATGGAAGCACTAGGAAAAGACACAGGAGAAGCTTTGATTAACTGGACATTTAGCATGAAAACACTCAGGCAAGAAGCTCTACTGCTACATGTGATTAGTCATATGTTCATTTGCATGTCAACATCTACATCAGAGTCTGACAGTTGAAGTAATCTTTAAGATCTGGTAACAAACTCAGAAAAGGTAAAGACTAACAACCAGCTGAATATTACGTACCCAGACCACATGGGCTAAATCTGAATCTTTTTGATGCCAAAAAACTGCTTGGGGCTTGTACAAAGTGTACACAAACTACAGCCAGGAAAGTTCCCAAGCACTTCCACAAAAACATTTTAGATTAAAATCACTTACCTATAAAAGAGGATCACAAAACCTACTTCACATAGTGTTTCAAAAAGGAAGAAATCCACCACAAGTCTTCATTATATTACAGATTGCACTTACTTGGGAAAACTTGTTCAACAGGTTGCTTGCCTATGAAACAAGGCATCACTGAATGTAGCAGCCATAAAGCTAGCACATTCCAGATCTTGATTCCATTGCAGGTCTCTTATTCCTTGGCAACAAAAGTCTCCATATTATTCATTTCAAACAATCATCCCAGCTGATAACACTGCACCAGAGCATTCTGATTTTAAATACGTGCCAAACCCTTCTCTGAAGTAGAAGGGCTGGTGAGCTGAGAGGCCACTCTGATGAAGTGAACAGCAATACAGAAAGTTATAAGAATGTGCTAAAAGGAGCTCATGCCCTGATTTTTGAATGCCCTCCAGGCTCCTGCCCACAGGTTTAGCATCCTGACAAATGCTGTGCCAAAAGTGTGCTATTGTATTAACTGACTATGAGGAAAACCACCAATAGCCAGGAATGTCACTGAAAAGCAAGGTCCTGGAAGCTGAATTTAACAGTCTAGCATTTCCATCAGATAACTCACAGCAGTCTGACACCATCTGGCTTGTTCAGGTAAGTATCAGGTATTTAAACTCACATCTATACTAGATTAATAAACACAAAGATTAACAGATCGAATCCGTATTGTTCATATAAGAATGATATAAACTAAGAACAGAGTTTAGGATATTCCTGCCTGGGCAACACATGTCCTGGCAGGGTTATTTTTATACTGCTGTAAACCTGAGAGGTCCATGGCAGCACCTCTGTGCTCCTTTCATCCATTTGTTTCTCATCAATTTGCTCCAAGCTGGCTTTGGTTTAAATACCTTGCAAAGAGTTTTAAGCTTACTGATCTCATTGCAGAAACTGATGCAAGGAAAAAATGCTAGCATGCCTTAAGCACATTAACCCCTCACTCCTGCAGTCACAAAATTCTCAAAATATCACTTCTCAGTTTGCAATTTATTATTTAAGCCCCCAGGCTGCTTGCTCTTAAACTTCACCTGTGAGCTCTAGAACTAATTCAAAGAGTCAGATTGAACAGTCACAGTTCACTGGTGGTATATCCTACTCTTGGTTAATCTTGCTTTTTAACATTTAGCGGTTTAATATTTAGCTTTGTGCCAACAGCACAACACACCAGAGATCACTTTACAGTTGCAATTAGTCTTGGGTCTCTTATACTCCTGTAGCCTCTTCCAAGGAGCACAGACTTGTCTACAGAAGAAAAGCAAAAATACTGTACCAGGCTTAGCAGCATTTTCCCTGCTAGAGAGTCAGGTATCCTTCATGCACTGAAGGCCTACAGCAGTGACTACAACATCCTTCCTACCCTGCAGCAATCCTGTGACAGGAAAGCCACAGTACGCTTCTGTGCTGCAAGATGGAGATGAAACCCCTTTGGTACTTTCTCCAAAGACACTATTCACTCATAAAACCTTCTCATATGATGATGTATTTGTTCACTGTTTTTATCTTCTGCCCTCCAACCATACGAGCATGAGAAACAAGAGAAAAGCCCAGAACTATCACAGCTCTGAGATTCACAGCTTTGATAGCTAAGACCCCTTCTTCTACTTGGTGCTAAACTGCTATCTATAGCATTTGTAACATATCTGGGAGAACTATAGTGTTTGAAAGAGCCTCCTTTCTTCCATCACTGATCAAAAGAGATGATGCCAGAAAACACAGACTGAAAACACAGAATACTAAATACAGAAATCACAGGACTGTGATTCTATGTTGCACACAGAAGCCTGCTCCATCCACTGCACAGTGAAACAAGAAAAAGTATTTCTCCCAGAAGCAATAAAAAATGGATCAGGTACTTCTTGGTAATTTCAGAGCCAGAAATATTTAATTACCTCATTGTAATTACCTACAGTAAAATCATTCCACCAGCTTGAAATAAAGCTCCTCTTTCAAGATGAAAACATCACCTTTTCCTGTCAAACACCAATGAAATTTGTCCTGAAACCTTACTCATTCCCACTAGCTTTGCAATGACAATAAGCCTAGGACACAGAAGAACTACACCAGCCAAGAGAAGAGGCTGACAAAACTTACAAAAAGCCCCCTGCGTATTCTTTGTCCCATAATTTGAGCACTAAATCCAAACAAGGAGCAGCAGTTACATACATTCAAAGTAGCTTGCACCAGCCAACTTCAAACTCTGCTTTAAACTCAACCAGTGTTAACATCCATGATCTCCCATTTTGGGGTGCGGGAGTCACAAGGAAATGGCATAAGACGTCTGTCTTCAAGATGCTGATAGATGCTATTACTGGAGGCAGATCTTGAATGCCTTGGTTTGAGACTTAAAATCATTTTCTTACCACTGCAAATAACAAAGGCTCCAACTTCACATCAAAAGCATGCGTATTCCATAGACCTACAAACCTACAGAAAAGCAAATTACACTACTTATTCTGGCTGTGAACTCTGAACAGTTAGCTTTTTTACCTAAAGGAAAGTAGACTTTGGCTGTTCAAGCCCCAAGCAGTCAGAGCAGTCATGCTTTGCTCCCCCTGAAGTTCACACCCTTGGCATCTACAGCATCCTTTGCTGTAGAACTAGATATATTGTAAGTAACAGATAACAAATGTGAGCATTGCTTTTAGAATAAATAAGTTAAATAAGAAAATTATCTTAAGATATTTAAACAGCAATTAGACAACATTTCAGTGACTCATCTGATTATAGTAGACCACAGGAGACTAGTGTTCCATCATTAGGAAAGCTATAATGGTTTACAGCCACCACAAGAGGAACAACTCTGATTCAGCTGTAGGCCCCTTAAATGAGGAGAGGGTACAGAGGAACCCCCAAGTCCTACAGAACACTGGTACTTCCAGGTTCACTGCTGGCAATGTGGGAGCTAGGTGACAAGTCAGGAGTGACAGAAGATTCAGTTTCACATCCTGCCACACCACATACTGATCAACTTTTCTCCGTTAAAGCAAGACCTTCAGAAACGTACTTGCCACTGAGCAGCCATTTGTAAAATAGGCAGGGGAGAAGGTATTTGTTTTTCAATTACCAAAGAACAAGGGAATGGAGAAAGCATTGAGGGAGAACCACACAAATAAAAAACTGCTTTTCATCACACCAGGAAGTGTGCATGCATACTTCCTGCATAAGGACAATGTGCAAGTGGTATAATCACTGCCTCTGCTTCTCATAAAGGAATAGTTTTTCAAATTACTGTAAATGTTTTCATTGCCACAGCTCACATGGAAAAGTTAACACATCTGGGGAAACAGCTTTCACAATCCAAAGGACAGAAGAAGCATATCTCATACTGTAGTCATTTCAGACTGCAAGGAAGTCGCTGGCCTTGTGAGCTACCCAGATCCTCACTCCTCTTCCTCTCTCCAGCCCTCCCTCTAACAGACTAAGAGGCAACAGCTTGGTTCTTAATGCCAGACATGATTTCTGCCCCATTATTTCTAAATCCAGCTTCTCTGTAACAGACAAGTGTTAGAGTTTCAAACCTAAGCTGGAATTCCTTCCAAAAAGCTTGGAACCAACGCCTCAGCTCAGTAAAGATGTTTAACAAAAGAGACAAAAGACATGTATATGCTGATGTTATCTACTTTGGCCAGGTCTTTGTTCCGATCTTCCCCCAGCAGGGGAGAGAGGGGGAAGGGGTTGATATTTTTCTGGCTTTCTGTGCAGGTCAGAGAGCTTGGGGCTCGGTGGAGTAGGAGGACGGGGACACAGACACTGGGATCTCAGCATCACTGGATACTGGATTTGTGTTCTTTTTTTTTTCCTTTTCCTGTAGGGATGTTTTCTCATGGGAAAGCAAAAGGGAGTCGTTTGACCAAGGTTAGCAGATGTATGCTGTAAGCTAAACAACCTTGCAGGCCTTGAGAACCTAGAAGCAAGCTAGATGAGGTCATACATTAGCTGCCTTCTGATAATAACCAATGAATGATTGTTATGCGTGTGCTGTGCCAATAATCTTAAGGCACGTCTTGTCTGAAATACTATAAGTATAGTACTTGTCTTTAATAAAGTGGAGTTTTGCTGTAATCCATATTGGATGGTCTGCATTCTTCCTAAAGCCCGTTAACCTTCTACACTTTTCCCAACTCGACTGTTTTCATCCGTGAGTGATCATAACCACTACAAAGCTCGCTGTAAGGAAAAGAGGTGGGAGAAAAGCCCTGGTTTCCCTGCCCCTGCGAAGACAGAATTGTTGCCGCTTTTGCTTTCCATTTCTCCTCTCACGGGAACTAACCTGGGAACTGCCTGCCACCTTGCCTGAGGGGAGAACCCAGCCGGCCGGGTGTGACATCACCACCTGCTGTCCGTAAATATAACTGCAACCCCTGGGAGAGAGCAAGCCGCCAGCAGCGGAGGTGCCACAGCGCCACCTGCTGTCCATGGATATAATTGCATTCCCCCTTTTGGGGGGTAGCCAAGAGGACCTTTTTGACTGTTTTGCCTTGTTATTTGAGGGGTGGAGGGGTTTGTTGCAGACTGTTGTTGTTTGGTTCTTTTCTGGATATATATATATATATATATGTGTTGTGGTTAAGAACTGTTATCTTTTTCTTTATATATATTTTCCCTAATTAAAGTTCTGTTTTCTAAATTTAAAGGAGAGGGATTATTTCTTGGCCAACATAGATATCTCAGTTCTCCCTCGAACTGAGACAGACAGCAACAATACTACCACCTTTCCCTCCTGCTTCCCTGCAACTTGCCTCCACCTCTTTACAGTAAGTTAATCCATACTTAATCAAGACCAGAAAGCAAAGCAGCTGCTTAAACACATCTGCCCCACTACACTTACCACTCTGCTTATTTATGTTTGCTTGAACTACCCTGGTTTTGGCTGGCCTATACACAGATCTCAAAGGCAGGAATTAGTATTTTGTACAGCACCTAACATTGCAGGAACCCAATCCAGTTACTCACAAGCACTTCTACACTATATATTATTAAATGTCAGCTTGCCTATGTCTATGTACCAATTTTATTGCTTTTAACAGATCATCAGAAGCTACATTCTTAACTCCAGCTACTGAAAAAGACAGCTCACACTTTGAAGCTTAAAAAACACCAACCAACCAAACAAAAAATCCCTAACAAACCCAAAAGAAAAAAAAAAGAAAAAACCCACAAAACACCACTCACCTCAAAAAAATACCACCCTTGCTCTGAAGGTTCTTCCACCTCACTCCTACCCTACAGCTATTCCTTTCATCAATGCTAGTGAATTATAAGAAATTAAAAAATCAGGAAAGCTCCGCAGTACTGGACGACAGCCATGCTTTTTCCTAAGTGAACCAGGAAACCTCTTTAAGGCCTTCCAAGCTGAAAAACAGTCTTCAAACATACTGCTTTACAATATGGTAAAATAAGCTTATTCATACTAAATCAACTTGGTTTTAACCAGAAACAGATCTTTTGCAAGTGTAGTTGAAAATGGTAATTCTGCTAAAGTAAGATTTCTAGCAGGCTTTTGACAGATAGTTTCTTCATCCTGTGCAGTAAAACAGTATCCAATCAACTGGTCAGCTGGCCATAAAAGATGCAGAAAACTCAAGGTGAGCCAAGTCTTGTGAGGGCTGGTAGGGACACTTTCAGTGACTAGTATAATAGAAGTCAGAAGGCAGTAAATAAAAGGACTGGTCATCAATACACAGTCAGCTGGATTGGCTGCAGAGGATTAAACCATATGGGTGTCAATGCATAAAACATGAAGCCACGAATGATCATGCATGTTCAGGTGACAAACCAGCTGACACCTTTGACAGACATCAAGAGGCCAGTGTATCAAGGAGAACCATAACTGCATATCATTAACTTGTAGATGACTACCTTTCCAGCAACTACTACCACTACCTTGGAGGATGACTGTTAGTCTTGTGGGTGTTGTTTCCAGTGGAACATCACTGTTAATGCACAGAGCAGCATAAGAAAGGTAATCCTGTAAAGACCTGAAGAGAGTTCAGCCAAAGAGAGTGATGTGGTACCAACAGATCTAACCAGGCGGCAGCTACAAATGGAGGTGGAAAAAAAAACTTTAAATTGTTTCCTATAAGGCTAAGTTTACAAGTAGTTGAAAAAGACAATTCTGCAAAAGGAACAGAACCTGGCTTCCTCAAAGCTATTAACAGGCCTAGGTGAAATTCAGATCTCTATGCCTAAGTAGGAATGGCTAGCCATCAGTCAGTACGTGAAATATTTTGAAGCCACTTAATTTGGAAAAACCTCCTTTTACTTCCAAGACAGCTTGTTTGGGGAAAACAAACAAACAAACAATACCCAACACAACAACAACAAAATATCTGCAGCATGTACTTGCAGTAGCTGACCAAGACACACATGGTGGCCTTAACAGCAGGTCAGACTTAACAGCCCTGTATAACAATTTTAAATACATAAGTCTGTCTGTTTTCCCACCTGAATCAGAAAAAGCTCCATGCTGCTAGGTCAAAAGGGCTCTCTTCATCCTTGAGAATATAAATAGACAATAGTAAATAGGATTAAAAGTGTTGTATTACGGTGCAACTGCTAGTGAAATACTATGGCGAGGGCTCAAATACGCAGCTTGAAGACTAAAATGAGATCTGATTCAAGAAAAAGAAATTGAAAAATGCAAAAAACATACAAAGATTGAAGTTCAAACTTTAAGTGAAATTCATGAACAGTTTGTTCTATTTAGTCTATTAAAGGGCATGGGGCAACTTGGTCTTCAAGTCTCCTCTATGCTAGATGAAAAATCCAAAAACTGTCTTCCAGTCTGGGAAATATATAATAATATATGTTGGGGTTCAAAACATGGATTCCCCTGCAAAAGGCCCTGTAGCTGAGGCAAGCAAACCTGCTGCTGAAACAAGCAGCATTGTCCTTCTCATGGGAAGGAAGCCTTGGGAAAAATCACAGAAGTAACAAGTCATGGCCAGCACAGCAGGTGTTTTACAATAGCGAATAAGGCCTTCTTATTTTTGTATTTTTGTTTAGTAATCTAGAATATTGTAGCAAACATATGAAATCCTTGATAAAGAATAGAACCACCATTGTTAGAGCTTAGGGGTATAAATGTGTGTTATCAAACTTAATAAAGGTTCCCGTTTTTGTTCTTGCAATGCAACTGAGTGTGTGTGGTTGCTAACGGGGATCGTGCTGGGATTATCCTGCTGTAAATGGTGCCCACTGTGTGAGGACTTAAATACCCCGTCCAGAGGCTGCGGCCAAGCCGAGAGACGCGTGTGCGGCAGTGGGGCCCTCACAGGATGAAAGCCGGTACCGGTGAGCCTGCAAGAAGACAGGTGAGCTGCTGTGGGGGAAGGAAGAATGGGTAGTAATGCATCCTCGGAAGAGAAATCAATTCTCCGTTTTATGGAGAAGTTAATAGACAAGCATAATGCCATGCTGGATAGTCACTCTCTAAAGCATGTGCTGCACTGGGTTGCTTCACAGACCCCAGGAGTAAATACAGAGACAATCTTTAACACAGACACTTGGGATGAAGCGGGCATGCAGTTGTGGGAGAAAGCTACAAGAGGCCATAAAGTCACATGCGAGCTTTTAAGACCCTGGCGCGAGGTTTTGGAACTGTTGGTGAAAGAAAGAAAAACACCTAACACCGCAGTAAAAATCCCTCAGGATCCAAAA
>WBMV01007986.1:0-25859 GCA_013396655.1 Campylorhamphus procurvoides
CATGGCAGGGGGTGGAAGGAGATCCCAAACCAGATTAGCCAAATGCTGAGGCTGAGGGGAACTGCAGACATACAGAGTCATCCTCTCAGTGATGTCCAACATGTCATGTTCCCTCCAATTCTTCCTCTCTCAGAACAAGCTTTTATCTTTTGAAGTTGTTTTCAGAGTTTTGTTAACACTTGGAAATGACAAAAAGCTTATGTTTAAGAGGCCACCAGGTTCCCTTCCTCATCTTAGGGGCTGAGGCACAAGGTTCAATACCCTAACCCTAATTAGGGTTCAATATGATTATATTTAATTTCTCTGTGCTCTTCTACAGGAAACCATATGGGATAAAGGTAAAATTAATAATGATTTCATTGTATGTACATAAAATGCAAACCCACTGATCTCTCCTTTAAAATCACATCGATTCCTACTTGGCAAAGCTCTTCCCTGTAACTGCTTGTAAACCAACACCCTCCTCTGAAGGGCCAGAATTCAGCCTTTGTGACAGGAACTCGGTATTAGTGACAGCACACTGCAGCCTAAACCTTGCCCACTCTCTGCCCAGTTCAAGCAAGGAAATACAGTTCAGCTATGTGAGGGTAGCACTGAATGTGGTGCTGGATTAGCTGGGATAAACAGGCCATGTCTGTGAGCAGGGAGCAGTGAGCCCTGCCAGCTGCAAGGGGCAAAGGCCTTCCAAGGGAATCAGCTGCAGTCTGTCAGAGCAGCTCTGGGGGGACAAGCAGTGGAGGCTGGGCTGTCACCATGTCCCAGGATAGCTGTGCAGTCACTGCAGGGGATCAGCAGAGCAGGTTTCTGCTGCAAGGGGCTGCTTCACCTTTTGTGGCAATGGGTGTGTGTGCTCAGCAATTGGCCACGCACCCTCCTGAGCACCACTCACCTCTGCCAGCTCAAGGACTGGAACTCAGGAAATCACCTCTCCCCAAGCATCTCAAGCAATTGTTCCATCAAAGGTACAGTATTTTAGTTCAGGGTCTAGGATTGGGTGAGACTCAATCTAAAACCTCAAAGTGTTGCTGCTGTTTTCCTCAGGCAGAGGCCCAATGGCTTTGGAGTGTGATGTGTTTATTATAGGCTGGGTTGATGGTCTCCAGGATCAGCTGGAACAAAGGTGAGGTGCTGGCACTGCACCTGCATGAAGGGCTGATCCTCCTGCTTGCAAGTGAGGGGAAAACCCAGCAATGCACTATTTGTCTCCCCAGAGCAGGACATTCCTCCAGCTCACTCAGAGAGGGCTGGTACCTGAAGACACTGAGGCTCTGCCTCCCAAAGGGGTACAGGACATGCAGTTTCAGGAATTTTGCCTGGAATTGCCTTCCTGCCTCTGCCTGGCTCCTTTACCAACAACCAGCCTCTACAACTTCACACACACTGAGCATAAACTGCTTTCTTACTGCCACAAGACACTGGTTGGCAGCATCAGTCTCACTCCAAACAAGTGCTGTGTGTCATGCACAGGATCACTGCCACTTTCTAATAATGATGCCATAAACAAGGTCTCATATAAACCAAAAGAAGAGATAAGCTACAACTTACCTGCCAATAGCTATTTGAACAATGCTTTCAGACTCTTTAATCTCTTTTAGTGATCAATTTTGATTTTATTCTCTAACCATAACATCAGCATTAAATGGCAAAAACACTTTGCATTTGAATAAAGTGACCAAGAGTACTTAAACTTAGCTCAGCAATTTAGAAATGAACCAAAATTACAGTCTTTAAAACCCTACTTAACATGACAAATGCCAGAAAATCTCAATTTCTCTTTCTTGCTCTCAGCAGCAGAAGGTCCCAAGGACAGTTCCAAGACGCAGCAGGCAGCAAGCAGGAGGTTTGGGAGGCATGGTAAGAGTGGAATGGACTGGCTGGGAAGCCCCAGGAGCCAGAGGTGGACATACCTTTTCAAGTAGGTGGACACATAGGTGGTGGGTGCTCCAGGATGGGGAGCCTCGTTGGCCTTGGGCTCGTCCCTCCAAGGCTGCCGGGTGTAGGAGCCGCTGCGCACCAGGTTCACAGCAGATTCCCTGCACAGGGCACAGCACAGGCCTTGCTCAGCAAACCCCTGGAGTATGATCTTGGCTTCTTTACAGTCCCACAAACCCTTCCCTCACACCCACGGTCACAGGGGACACAGCCCAGGTCACCTGTTGTGGCCTTCATGATGCCACAGCCCTTCAGAACCACAGATGATGCAAAGTTTGGCATAAAGGAGAACAAGATTCTTTCGAGTCAGAAAACTTGCAAATGAAATTTAAATTGCCCAGAGAAGTAATTTAACATAGTAAATAGTGTAATTTGATATTCTCTCTGCTGTCTTGTGACAATGTGGTATAAATGGGCAGATATTGGAGCTGCAGGGAAGTTTTTATTCTCTGAGGTATCCAGCTTAGGACAAAAGCAATTCAGCACAGCAAATCCTTTCACAGAATCACTAAAGCTTGAAAAGCCCTCTAAGATTGTCAAGTCTAACCATTAACGAAGCACTGTCAGGTCCACCACTAAACCATGCAGCAGAAAACAATAAAAACATCTGCAGTATCTAAACTGACTCGACATGTTATCAGTAAATTCCTAGCAGTCCTATTTGTCCTGGTTATCTGAAATCAGGGCATTTTCCTCAATGCACACTCTGACAGTGTGTCCTGCTCTCTTCTGGTCCTGGGCAGGCCCTGGAGCTTGCAATGCAGCACAAATCCATTCCCCTACCAGCCAGCAATTATTTTCCATTTCCAATTGCTGTGCCCATGCTGACACCCTCTCAGACACCTGTGGGTTCCAGGAAGTCAAACTCAGCTGGTTTTAAAGGAAAGAATATTGGGAAAATCTGTGGCAGCATCTGTTACTGCAGGCCAGTTCTCCTCAGTCCCCACTCACCCAGCAGAGAACATTTGTCAGCACTCACTGGAGGTGCCACTCGACAGCAGCCTCTGCCAAACTCCCTCAAGCTGATCAAGACACACAAATTGCCTGCAAAACTCTGAATCTCAGGGACTGGCTGAGAGTGAGCAAGAACACAGTGGGGAGGTTCCAGCAAAAGATCAGCAAAGACTCTCAAGCTGTGCTGAAATTCTCCCAGGGTGTCGTCTGCCACAGCTCCTGCCCAACAATTACAGTTCTCAGCCACTTCTCTGCATGTGCCTTTCCTCCTCCATTGGGGAAGTGCTGGAAAATGTGGTTAAGCTCAAATTTTACTCCTTCTAGCACAGACTGAATTGCAGAATGGCCTGGGTTGGAAGGACCTCAAAGATCACCTTGTTCCATCCTCCTGCCATGGGCAGGAACACCTTCCACTAGACCAGGTGGCTTCAAGCCCTGTCCAGCCTAACCCAATTTAAACCTGCTGTCTGTGAGTTTGAAGCCATTTCCCCTTGTCCCATCACTCCAGGCCCTTGGAAACAGTCTCCCTCCGTCTTCCCTGCAGGCTCCCTTCAGATACTGCTGAGGAAGCTGTTTGTAGAGATCAGTTCCTCAGATATATCTGGAGACACTGGATGTGTAAATAGCCCATTTATACTGTGGTCCTGTCCATGGGCAACTACACACATTGACAGTAAAACCAACCCTGCAAGGAAACAGTTCCTACATGGGAGAGTCCACAGGCCCAAGGGAATCACAAGTGAGCAGATGTGTGACCAAAGGCACTGCAGGTGACTGCTGAGCAAGTGACAAGAGCAAGTACAGGTGCCAGCTACAAACTGAAGCCCTTGCATATAAAAGGAACAAGGATGCCCAAACCTAGTTCCCTGTCTGTGTGAGCACAGGAGTGCAGGAACCAGCCTGCTGCCCTGCTCACATAAATGCAAAGGACCACACCAGAACTTTTCACACCAGAGCAGGCTCTTGATATTGTGAATTCCTCAGCAGTTTTTGGGACTGCTGAGAAAATACCTGAAGCATGACTACAGAAAAATGACATTCCAGAGGAAGTGCTGACAGGAGGGAAGCTGAGCACTAACTTCAGGCAGTCTCACCTGTTTTCTTTTTCTTCTATATCGCTCGCACTGCTCAGTCTTCGGGGGGCTATGGTGGCAAGGTAGCTCTTGCTGTCTTTATCCTGGGGAAGCAAAAGAGGGACTTTAGCTGCAACCTTCCAGCATGTTCACTGGCAATTCAATTCATGTTCAAATTTTTCAAGTAAAGAAGCCTTCTCCTATCTAAAGACAACTGATTTAAGTGTTTTCTTGGGCAACACATACCACAGCATTAAAGTGTCAGTTCTGAAAGTGATTTCCTGAGGAGCATGCTGGTGAATCAAAGCATCTTCTTACAGAGTTACTTATAAATCACAGATTCAGAGAATGGCTGGGGTTGGAAGGCACCTTTAGACGTCATGTAGTCCACCCCCCAGCCATGGGCAGGGACACCTTCCACTAGCCCAGGTTGCTCCAAGCCTTGGACTCTTCCAGGGATGGGGCATCTACCCATGGGCAGAAAAATTACAGTTAGTGAATACATGGGGTGGGATTCCCAAACACAGTTGATGGATACAGGAGGAATCCCTACAGATGACAGGGCAGGACAATTTCCACTGCAGGGATGTAGTATTGTCTGGATTTGTTATTTTCTGGTAAAGAATGGGCCATGTCAGACTGAAGCCCCTTTTCAGAGACAGCCCAATCCAAACTGAGCATGAATTAGGTCAAAGGGGCAGCAAATTCCAGTTCTGGAGCAACAACTGCTAGGAGAGGAATAATTTTCAAAGGAAAAGAAACAAAGAATGAAAGAGACCCAAGTTTTTTATGGATACGAAACCCACCAATAACTCAAAGGGAAAGGGTTTGAGGTGAGTGGGATGCACCAAAGCATCCCTGCTGAAAGCCCAACCTTTTCCTTGTTGTCCAGCAGTGCAGATATCCGAGGGCTGGATGAAGAACGATAGATGGAGGCTGCCTTATCCCTCTGGGCCTCCCGAGTGGCAGCGACCTCACTCAGCATGTTGTGGCTGCCCGTCTTCCTGAGCCCCAAACGCCACGACGACGGCGACTCGTCCTTCTGCTCCTCAGACCTGCTGAGCCAGCTGAACTGCAGGGCACAAACAGGCATGTTGGGAAGAGGTAAGAGCACTGCAAGGCACACTCCAAGTTGTCAAAGTGTCTCAACAAGCCCTGGGTTTTGGAGGGTGACACTTGTAAGGTGGAGTGACTTTGATTTCCTGCTTGGCTTTAATTACAGGCCAGGGCTCACAGAGAACTCAGGGATGCAAACTCCTGTAGTGCCTCATTCCCAAGGACACACAGAGAAAGGCATCTTGTGTCATTGTGCAGCTCTTTGCCTACACAATGCCCTCCTCCAGCTTTGAGGAGAGAATATAAGGAACAATGAAGCTTTTATTAGCCCTGTTTAGGAAGGGGGAGTTATTCCGTAAAGGCAGAAACCAAAACCAAGTACTCAAGTCTTTTGGGACTGGCTGCAAATAAACCCCTCACACCACTCAAACTGGAGGGAGTCCAGGAGAAGCCATTAGGATCATCAGGGAACTGGAGCCAGTGACACACCAAGGGAGAGACTGAGGAAACCTGCATTGTTTAGCATGGAAAAGGAAGAATTTAGTTGCTCTACTACTGGAGGGTGGGTTTACAGAAGACATGGAACCAGACTTGTCCACAGCCTACAGTGAAAGGAGAACAGACCAGTTCCAACAAGGGAAATCCCAGCTGACATGGACACAAACCATGGAGTGATGCTCCACTGGGACAGGGAGAGAGAGAGGGGAGCATCTCCATCCCCAGACACTTTTTAATGCTCAGTTGAGCTCAGGTAGGTCAAAGCTACATGACATGGGCTTGAAGCTGTACAGACCACAGCATGGGCCCTCGTGCTTTTTGTTATATGAGACACTTCTGACCAGCACATATCATCCTTAAATAAACAACAGCTTAAATTTACAACTTTAGCTACAGTTATCAAGGCTTTCAAAAAGCAGCCTACTGCCATTCAAGAATGGAGCCTGAGCACCACAAGAGATACTTGTACAGAGGCTCAACACTGAGCTGTACAGGAAATAAAGCAAACACATTATTAGGAATTATTGGAAAAGTACAGAATAGAAAACACACCACAATTACAGCTTTGTGTTACTGGAGGGTGCAATCACATCCTTGGTATCATGCACAGCTCAGCACTAGACAAGAAGGGAAGAGATTCAGAAAAAGGCAACAAGAGGAGCAGAGCAAGAGAGGTTTTGTATGAGGAGATATTCAATATATCAGGAGTCTCCAGGCTGAGATATGACCAATGTACACAAAACCCTCAGTGGCACATAGAAGGGTGAATAAGGATCAATTATCCCTTGTCCTTCCCATAAAGGAATGAGGGGCAGCAAATTAACCCAGTGTGTGGCATGTTAATGGAACAGGGGCAGGGAGCTCTGTAGGGTTTGTAATTAAGCTGGAGGACCCTTTGGCACTGGACATTAGAGGATCCCAATTAAAAAATGACTGCACAAATTCACAGAGGAAAAGTCCAACAGGGGCTACTGAAGACAGAAAATACCCCAGGTTCAGCAAGTCCCTGAAATGCCAATTGCTGGAAGGTGGGAGGGAAGTCCTGCAAAGTTCTGCCTTTTATCTTCTGATGGCCACTGTGAGGGGCAGGGCTGATCTAAGCACTATGACACCATGTTCTACATGATGTAAACCATCTGACACCATCCAGAATAAATGGGGCTACTGGGGAGCTCTTTCCTCAGACTCACTGACTCAAGACTGCAAAGTGCAAATTGTCCTTACAGTATTTAAATAATGTTTTCAGCTTCTGTCATTTCAATGCAGATGCAAAGAGTTAAAAGGTACTCCACCATTTCTAGCACTTCCAGCCCACTGACCTACACGGCTCTGACACTTTATTGTAGTTTTGCTGCTTTCCTTGGGGAAAACTCACATCCACAACAAAAGTGGCTGTCTGTACATCCTGAACACAGGAACAGCATGTCCTAAATAACTCCCCAAACAGAGGACAACACAAGCACTTGTGTTTTCCCATCTCAAGCCCAGTCTGTCAAGGAGAGTTACAGAAAAATCGAACAGGTAAGAGAAGGTAAAGGAATTGATCTTAAATGATTGAGGTCAAATCAGTAACTGCCCTGCACACAGGGCAACTTCCATACCCTAAGAGACTTATTCTGAGTTAAACAGCCCACAGGAGTGAGACCAAAGCTTTGCAGGGTTAACTGAAGTGCTCCCTCCCACTTTCCAGTATCCTTCTACCTCTACCAGTTCCCTGCTAAGCCAGCCTGAGTTGACCAATGCCCAGGGGAACTCTGTTGTATTTGTTCTGGACTAGAAGTTACACTCAGTAGCACGTGAACAATAAAAACCTGTGACTAGGCAAGAGACATTTCCCTCTGCCACAGAAGCCAGTGCTTCAGCCTTGGGCCAGGTGCCTTTGTGGCTGTTCTCCACAGTCTGGTGCACAAAGGAACCAGCAGCAGAGGATCCCAGTGCTGGGCAGAACAGGGTCTCCTGGTGCCATCTAGCTGAGTGATGTGAGAGCTGGAGGAGTCAGGTGAGATTTCAGGAACTGCTTCACCTTTCAGAGCTCTCACAGCCCAGCTGTCACATGCAAACCTCTGCTTGCTGGGCTGTAAAATCACTGAGTCAACTGGGTTTGGCATGTCTGGGGGACTTCAGATGATGGTGCCAAATTCACCACTGATACACCAGCAGGAATCACTTCTGAGGAAAGAACTCCTGGGAGAGGATTGGCATCAGCCACCTCCAAACTGATGGCACACACAGCACCTGCTGTGGGCTGAGTTTCTTGTGAACAGCACAATTTGCTTCGGAGGGTCAGAGATTCAAGAGGAATCTTCTGGTACCACCACCCTCCTCAGGGCAAGTCCTACACTGGTGTTAAGGGCAGAGCTTTATCAGAACTGTCTAATATCAGGTTTCCCTAAATGCAAGTCTTAAACTCCTCTGAAAACTGGTTTCAGAGCATCCATCTCCCATTAACACCTCCTGCTTCCGAGCACTGCTGAGTCCCCATTGATTCCAAATTCACTTACTCTTCTGGCAGATGCAGTGAAGGAGTTGGGCTCGGGTGGTGGCATTTGCTCAGTGATGCTGGGCCTGGAGTCACGGCTGGAGTGGTTGGCAAAGGGCTCTTCCTTCCTCTCTACAATTTTAAACAAGAAGAGAAACCAAATGTTGCAGCATTGCACTTCCAAGGCCCATCTTTCCACAGAGGGTGCTCTACACTGCAGTTCAGTGCTGTGTGACCTCAGTCCCCTCGGATCACAAAGATGATGTCAGTGCCAAGACTAAGCCGGGCTTTCTGCAAGGAGCTTTCCACTTCCTAAAGAACAGGATGGATACATCTGCCAGGCAAAGCTTTTCAGCTTGATCCCCACAGACAAGCAAAACCTTTGCAGAAAGCACCAGAAGGAGGACAAACAGTTTGCTTGTTTTTCACAATTTTGTTTCCTATCTGGGAATGTTCTTCCCTTGTCAAACCTGCAGTGTAAAGCAGCACGTGCTGTTCCTGCTGGAGCACGTGAGTGTGTTACAGCCCACAGCCCTGAGTGCCTGATGGTGGCTTTCAGTGCATGGCTCTCTGCAGTTGCTTGTGCTGCTGGGCAGAATTTCTGGTCTCCTGCAGCAAAATCCATTTTTCTACAGGAAGCCAGGATTGCTGCCCAACAAAAGCCTTGCCAGGGTTCCAAGCAAGCTAAGCAAGACCTGTCCATGCTCACAGCTGGCTTCTTGCTTGTTAGACAAGTGCAGCTGTCCAGAATGACATTTATTTTTTTGTATCTATGCACTAAGCTTGTCTAAAGAACATCCACCAGACATTACCAGGGGCAGATGAAGCAGAAAGTGTGTCTCAGGCAACAGGTTCAGTTGACAGGAGTGCACAGGACTGGAAGACAGACTGTTTCCCATAAACCCAGGCACATGCAACATGCCTGAGAAATGATGTACCTGCACCAACCAAACAATGTTTTCCTGAGAGCTCTGAGTGCTCACACAGACACTGTTTGGAAAAAAATAAAGTAATTTTAAGCATAAGCACCCAAACAGTCCTAGAAAATGAGGTATATTAAGGGAATAAAGATTTGCTGTTCCACACTTGGAGAAGTTTGGGATGGAGCATTTGGGAGGATGGCACCTTGGAGCATGAAGATCAATCTTTCTGAAACAAATGTTCTCAGTCCTAGAAAAAAAAGGATTCAAAGGACATGGAAAACAGCAAAGAGCAAGCCAAGAGAAACATTTAAAAATAACAGGCAGTGAGCAGGACTGACAGAGCCTGAATTAAAGAGGCAAAGACAGAATCACGGAACCTGAGCTGGAAGGGACCCCCAAGGATCACCAAGTTCAACTGCTGGCCCTGAACAGACACCTCAACAATCCCACCCTGCTCCTGAGAGTATTGTCCAAATATTCCTGGAGCTCTGGCAGCCTTGGGGCCGTGCCCACTGCCCAGGGGAGCCTGTTCAGTGCCCACCACCCTCTGGGGGAAGAACCTTTCCCCAATACCCAAACTAACCCTGCCCTTTCAGCTCCAGCCGTTCCCTCGGGTCTGTGTGAGACTGAAGTGAGACTGAGGCAACTGGAAGTTGCCTCAGAACTTCCATCCAAGCCATCTCAGCAGAGGATTCCAGTTCTGGAGCCAAACACTCAGGTCCACTGTCACACAGCCCTTTGGGAAAGGGGCCACACATCCCCCATTCCTCCTTGAAGGCCTGGCTTGGCACACTTGGCATCAGTGCCCAAGGAATGACACTACCACGTGCCGGTTCCTTGAGGCTGAGGCTGTAAAACACAGGGCACTGCAGGAAGGGAAGGCTGCACCAGGAGAGCCAGTTCTGGAAGTTTAGAGCACAGAGGTCACTCTTAAGGTCAAGCCTAATTAGAAGGGCACAGGCTTAAGTGGTAATGACAGGTTGGGAAGGGCTCTAACCCTGAGCAGTGTGACTGGAGGTTGTTGAGGGACAGGCTGAGGGTCTCTGTGCTGGCAGCAGGAGGTGACACACTCCTGGGCAGCCTTGGCTTTGGGGAGGGCCCCACATTTGATTTTATTAACATTTCAGCAATAAACATTACGAATTCCACTCAGGGGACGCTGTCAGGGATTAGTTCAATCTCCCCCAAACAAATTTGGTGGGTTTAAAAATTTAGTTTTCTTTTTCCTTTTTCTTAAGGGCTTTTGGTTTAGTTTTTGGTTGGTTGGTGTTTAAACAAAACAACACTGAAAGCTTCCCTGGCCTGCTTCAATTCCCAATAATTACCTATTGTAATAGTTCCCAGCACAGATAATGACCACAGAATTTTATACCGATCTTTCTCTTGTTTATATACAACCCAATTCCAAATTAATTGTCCTCAAGATGAATAAAATGGTATTAATGCCCTTAGTTTCCTTTGTTTGAAGAACACAAATTTCTTACAGATTTTAAGAAATGCTCCTCTGAAACCTTCCAGCAATTTCACTGTTTCCCTCATCCAATTTCTTCCTCCCACAGCCTCTGCAAATTCAACAAATTGATTGTAACCTGAGCCTCTTCAAAATACACCTCAAAATAAACTTGTGTGTTACACTGCCAGCTTGTCCATGCCCTGCTTTATTCTGACTTACCAAAGGAGGTGGAATTTTTAGGTTTAAAAAGATCACTCCGAATATTTTTATTTTCCTTCATCCAGACTTTGAACACTTCAGAAGAACTGTGCCCACCCATGTGTCCAGCACAGCTCAGAATGACACAGCTGTGTGTGCATCCAGTGCCACCCCCTGCCATGGGCAGGGACACCTTCCACCAGCCCAGGGTGCTCCAAGCCCTGTCCAACCTGGCCTTGGACACTTCCACAGCTGGGGCAGCCACAGCTTCTCTGGGCACCCTGTGCCAGGGCCTGCCCACCCTCAGTCTGTTGAGAATGTTCATTTATGGGAATATTTATTCCCAGTATCCCATCTGTCAGTGGAAGCCATTCCCTCTTGTACTGTCGCTCCAGGCCCTTGCAAAAAGTGTCTCTCCATCTTTCCTGGAAGTTCCCTTCAGGTCCTGAAAGGCTACAATTAATCTACCCCAAGGCTTTGTCTTCTCCAGGCTGAACAATCCCAATTCTCCCAGCAGAGCTGCTCCATCCTCTGACCATCCTGGTGCCTCCTCTGCACTCTCTCCAGCAGCTCCATGTCCTTGCTGTGCTGGCCCCAGGGCTGAAGCAGCTCTGCAGGTGGGGTCTCACCTGGGGGGGAGAGGGGCAGGACCCTCCCCTGCCCTGCTGCCCACGCTGGGGGCTCAGCCCAGCACACAGAGCTGCCTGTCTTTGAAACCAGAAATACATTGACATCTCTCATGTTCATTATCAAACCCTACTTTGACCCCTACTTCTCTTTGGAATCCTCCTATGACCTGTCAGCTGGGGCTGTTGTCTCATAGAGTCTTGCTTTAAAAAGAGTTCCAAAAACATGACCCCCACTCACATTGGCAACAACTCCCAACTGGGCAAGTCCATGGTCATTCTATCAGAGATTTGAGGAGGGCTTTCAACTCTGATGGAACTTTCTCAAAGGAGCCAGTAATCTCTCTAGGAAAGGAAGGCACAGGTAACAAAGCCTGAAGCTTCATCATTATTTGAATGCTTTTTGTCTTCCACTTGTATTGGCTTGAGTGGTTTGACACAGTTTCATATAATGTGCTTTGCTCAGTGAATTAATGCAATAAAAAGAGCTGTTCTGGCTTTACACAAGTTTAATGCTGAGTGCTGTGGATATTTCCTTGCTGAAGGATCTTAGGCTGTTCCTGACTCAGTTAAACCCCACACAGCTCCAGGTCTTACAGGTGTACATATGTTTTGGTCAAGCTTCCACCATGTTTACAAGGATTTCTACACAGGTATAATATTTATATATATCTGTAAATCATCAGGGTAAACCCCTGATTTATGTAGAAAATATATGTGATTTCTACTGTGTTTCTGCTTCTACCCCTGACTTCTCCACTGGATTTGCTTGGTTTAAAAGCCAAAAGATTATTTCCCTGTGTTACTGCTGTGGTGTAACACCAGCTCTGGGAGAAGCAGACAGGATTCACCCTTGCCATAGCAGCAGTGACACAGTCAGAACACAGGTGACAATTTCACTGGCACAGAAGCAGGACAAAACCTGAAGCTACACTTCTCTGCAAGGACTTATTTATTAGTTTATTGACATATAGGCCAAGTAAGCTGATTTTAAAAGTAGTTAACCATTAAATACATGACAGACCAAGATCCATCTGTGTTTGTAGAATACTAAGTACAAGTAAGATTCAGCTTACTGTAAAATTAAGTATCTTTATTTTAACTTTCTGTGCTACACATAAACACTGTTTAAAGTAATTAAAGAAGCCATAGAAATCATGGAAAAGGAATGGGAGTAACATGCCAGCAATATGCTATTATGTAAAGGCTAATGTGACCCTACAGACTTAAATCCTTATTTTCCACTATGTTTTGCAATTATTATACATCACAGTCAGGAAAAAAAGAGTTCTTCATTTCTATAATTACCCAGAACAGCTTCAGCCCTTCATTCCCTGTGTGTGATCCAAACCCAACAGGTTATTGCCTTTCTACACCTTCACTTGTCTTCCTACCACCCTGCAGTACCTGAAGGATTTATCCTGAACTGGACCAACAAAAAAGCCCCTACTGTTTAAGAACAAGCTATGACCAATGTATTATCTTAAATTCATGTGAGCTGGAAGTAGAAATTCAAATAGGATCTGCAGGATTTTTGGTTTGAAAAATTATCATGACCTGGGAGGCAACATTTGCATCAGCTCTTTTAGCACATGAGCTCCAGATTTCTTCATATTCTGAACATATAGAGTGGAAGAAAGACTTTCAGGATGCCTTTAACAACTAATTATCTATTAACTAGCAACAATAATAATACTATTAGTTAGGCTAATTATTAAATTCAAGACTGTACTAAGTCTTACCTGACTCCTTTTCAGCATCTGATTCTGACACTTCAGCTTCTTCCTCTTCTTCAGAACTAGAACTGCTCGAGTCCTTGTTCTCTTCCTCCATTTCCATGGACTTCAGTGTGTCTTCCTCATAAAGAATCTTCTCTTTGCTGCAAAATATAGAAATTTTAAGGACTACCCCAGGCAAGTGAGTTATTTCTGAGTTCTCTTTCTCAGGAACACACAGACATGATTTCCTACATATAGAACAAGCAAAGGACAAAATCCATCTACAGATTCAACACCCCAGCACTTCCAGCACGGCCCATTTGCTGTGGATTCCACAGCCACTCTCACATTTCCTAAATGTGCAAGCATTTTTCCATCAAAAAAAAAGTGGTCTCTTTTCCTAGAGCCACCCAACCCAGCTCTGCAACAAAAGGTGCAGTTCTCAGCCCAGAGCTCCACATGATCCCCAACCAGAGCAGGAGCTGGAGAACCACCAAGCACCAGCCCAAGCCCTTGTTCCACCACTCGGTGGGTGTTAAGAAACAACTAAAACTGTATTTGAGAGAGCTCAAATTTTAAAAAAGAAACATGAGTTGAACAGCAGTGAACTGTTTCTGCCCCAGCTGAGGCCAGCTGGCTGTGACAGATAAAGCTGCTCTCCCAGGACTCTCTGGGCACATCCTTTCCAGCTAAGAGGGAGAGACTTACTTGGTGAAGAGTCTGCTTTGAGGCTTCCCATTCATGTCAGCTTCAATCAGCTTATTCCTCGTCTCCTTCTCACTTCGCAGCTGGCAGAAGGTCCCAGAAGATTGGAGGAGGAATGAGAAGAGACATGTTAGGTCCTTGCAGGTCCTTACACTGCAACATAAACCCTTCAGAGAAACCTGCAACAGTCCCTGCTCAGACCCAGAGACAAACACTGACTGTGCCCAGAGAGCTGGGGGTTCCTCAGCCCTGGAGGTGTTCCAGGCCAGGCTGGAAGGAGCTTGGAGCAACCTGGTCTAGTGGGAGGTGGATGAACTTGAAGGTCCCTTCCAGCCCAAAGCATTCTGTGGTGGTGCTGGAGGTCTGTCCACATGTGGGTGCCCACGAAATCAGGCTGGATTCAGTTCAGAATTCACTGCTTTTGTAGCTGTTATTGATTTGCTCTCAAAGTAACACTCAAGTCTGTCCTGTACAGGCAACCATGGATGGGGCACTTCTTCCATCTCTCAAATGCATGAAGTCACTGCACAAAAACACCTGGGAAACATTTTTCCCAGAGAGCAGCAATATTAATTTTGCCAACATCGATGGACAAAACAGTTCCAACAAAAGGCAGAAGAAGAGATGGCATTTAGGGGCTCAGTTAAGGCTGGCCCACCAGGTTATTCTCTCTTTTGACAGGAGCTGACACCAGACACAGGAAGCCAAAACTCTGCAAATTCTGAACCACAGAATCCCAGAGTGGTTTGGGCTGGAAGGGACTTTAAAGATTACCCAGTTCCACCCCAGGAACACCTTCCACTAGACCAGGTTGCTCCAAGCTCTGTCCAACCTGGCCTTGAACATTCCCAGGGATGGAGCCCAGCAGCAACTTGTCAAGTGGGAAAAGCTCCAGGAATTCCAGCAAAGAGCCAAAATTTGGGTACAGCACATTGTTAAGTAGACCAAACTGCTACAGCACAGCAAAGGGAAGTGTAGGAAACAGCCTGCTCCATTCACAGGGATTGGGAAAAAAATCCAAACCTAAAGAGAATTATTGCTTCCAGCAAACAAAAACCCCCTCTGCTCTCCAATAACAGGAGCAAAGCTTTAGCAATGGTAGCACAGTGTTCTGCTTCAAGCTTTAGAGTAAAAAAAATATCTGATTTGAGAGCCATTTTCAAGGTGAAATAATGACTTAGAGGAATGTCATGGAACTGCTTGTTTCATCCTTAACAAATATAAGTTTTCTATTTTTAAGCGATAAAAATGGCACATGATAAACACATGATAAAATGGCATTTCCATTAAAAAATCATATCCACTAAAAAAGAAGTGTGATACAATCTGGATCCTTCTGCCCAGTTCTACCCTGACTGAATCAGTGGAAAAGGCCTTTCTATAGTGCTGCTATCTAGAGAACAGAGGGGCTGCAGCCCCTGCAAAGCAGCCCTAAAAATGGGTGAGCACCCACCCCAAAATTCTTCCTGTTGTTTTTCTTTTCAGGAGTGCATTTATCTGCAGAACCCTGGGGCAGTGAGAGAGGAGGCAATCCAAAACACAACCCTGATAGTATTTATCAACACCTCATTTAGGGAGAAGCTGATGAATATTGAAGAAGTTGCTGTGAATGTTAAGGTTGCTATTTGAGGATGGCAGCAGCTGTGTTGTGATCAGAGCTGGAGCTCTAACCACCCACAGTGGCAGTTCCTCAAAATGCTTTCCTGGGCTTTATCAGCACTGTTCTCATTCTGTCTGTTTCTGAATCCAACCTTTTAAATAATACTTACAGATTTTCTTTTTTTTTTTTTTTTTATAAAGAGTTGAGTTGCTTTTTGGAAGCACCCAGATGAGATAATTGAGTAGATAAGATGGAACAGGAAAAAATCTAATCCCAAAACAACTTTCTGGCTTAACAACCAGCCTTACGTTCCTCAATATATACTTTGCTTTACTTTATTATGCCAGCTTTTGGCTTTTAACACCCTCCAACATCTCCATTGCACTAAGAAAAGAATAATTTAATATGGCTTTGAAATGTTCCATTTTTTCAGAATCCCCTGAAGTTTATAATTTCTTCTCCCTCAATCCAAAGCCTCCCTGTTGTAAGAAAGGCAGATATGGAAACAGAACTCTTTCTCAACACTGCCACTGCATTTCCTTGGATGCAAACACAAAACTGTCTTTGGAAATCACTCATCAGGAACAGAACAGTTTGATGCTACCCAGGGTTTGATGCCAGCAAGCTGCAGAATAGTAACAATCCTAAAGATGAACTGTACATTCCTCACCAGGTCACATATTCCTGCATGCCAGCACACTCCTGACCTCCTTGCTGCAATCATCCAGCTATCTGGATTTCCAGCTATTAAAATACTGCTCTGATTAAAGATTGCAAATGACTAATGAAAAAAAAATAGCTGGGCCTCAGCTTCCTGCATCTGTTGGCATCATGTCTTGGAGAACACCTGTGTGTGGAAGGGTAACTGGGGAGGTGGAAAATGGACTCCAGAAACTCACCACAGTCTGTTTCTTCTGCAGCATCTCTAAGTGCTCCACCAGCCCCTCATCAGCCACGTCGAAGGGTGTCTGGCCCTGGTGCAAAGAGAGAAGACAAGAGGGTATCTCATATGGCATGGTGGTAACAGTCCAAAAAGCACCATTTACCAGTGAACACCCTTCCCATCCTTCCTCCCCAAAAGGTGAGGGATACACTGTTCACTGCAGTGCAGGGAAACCCATGTGACAGTGACCACAGATCAGAATCATTCAGGCTGGGTAAGACCTAAGATCACGTTTGTGTTCAGTGACCAACCTTTCCCATGGCAATGCAGCTCTCTGGTTGCTGCTGCTCAAATCCAGCAGCCAGGACTTAAATAGCTGAGATTCCAGGTTTCCAAAAAGGACACACTTGGGCTGAGAAGGAATGTGATCAACCTGTTCTTAGATTGGATATCAGGAAAAGGTTCTTCCCCCAGAGGGTGGTTGGGCACTGAACAGGCTTCCCAGGGCAGTGGGCACAGCCCCAAACCTTCCAAGGAGCTCAAGGAGTGTTTGGACAACACTCTCAGAGACAGGGTGGGATTGTTGGGGTGTCTGTGAAGGCCCAGAGGTTGGACTTAATGATCCTTGTGGGTCCCTTCCAGCCCAGGAGATTCCATGATTCTGTGTTACGGTATCGTCACGTATTTAAAGCTCCTGAAAGGCTGCCAGTCAACAGCCAGCCAAAAAGTCTGGGATCCATTTCCATATCCATAGGCATTTATAAACTAAAACAAACCAGAGAAATTACTTTGGGGCACAAAGCAAGAAATCAGCTACGTTTTCAACCTAACTAAAGCTCTAATAGCCATTTAATTAACACTGAAACCTGATGGCCAGGGATCAAAGAAATGCAGGGAGCCTTGGCCACCTGACCCAGCCAGCAGACAATCCTGAGCTGGAAGGACAAGGTTATGCAGCAAATACAACTGTGTCTGTTTCTTTTCAAGTCTGGCATGATACAACCCCCCCACACACCCTGAACACTTGGCAAAAGCACTTAGTGGCATTTCAAACAGAAAATATTCCCCATATTTTGGGTGCCAAAGAACTCACCGGGCTAAAATGACTCCTCAGAGAGGCATTTATTATATTATTTTCACTCCAAGACTTTTTATTACTGTTTAATTAGTCATGGTTACACTAAATCTGGATAACACACATTATCACCTATCCCTTCTTACAGTCCCAATGTTTAATCACAGATCTCTCCCCATAATATCTGAAATCTTTTCTGCCTTCCTCCAGCCAGGATTCTCTATTTTCTGCTATTTTTAAATGCCCCACTGCACAGGCCAGAACTGCTCAGTGTGTGTAATTCTGTCATGATGTTGGACTGTGATGTTGGATCTCCTATGAGACCTCAAGTGGACCACTGTGTCCAGCTCTGGGGCCCCAAACTCAAGAAGGACATGAACCTGCTGGAATGAGTCCAGAAGAGACCACCAGATTGACCACAGGGCTGGAGCCCCTCTGCTCTGGAGCCAGGCTGGGGAAGTTGGGAATGCTCAGCCTGGACAAGAGAAGTCTTCAGGGTGACCTTTAAAGCCCTTTCCAGTGTCTAAAGGGACTCCAGGAGAGCTGGAGGGGAGCTTTGGACAAGGGATGGAGTGACAGGACACAGGGAATGGCTTCCCACTGACAAAGGCCAGGGTTTAGATGGGATAATGGGAGGGAATTCTTCCCTGTGAGGGTGGACAGGCCCTGACACAGGGTGCCCAGAGAAGCTGTGGCTGCCCCTGGATCCCTGGAACTGTCCAAGGTCAGGTTGGATGGGGCTTGGAGCACCTGGGCTTGTGGAAGGTGTCCCCGCCCATGGAATGAGATGGGCTTTGAGGTCCTTCCCAACCCAACCCAGCCTGTGATTCTGATTCCACGATGAAGTATCAGGCAATAAAGTTGCTGCTAATCTGGCCACAGAACACACTGCACTGGTCGTGCCCTCACCAGCTTGTTCCTGATGTCCATGTCACACAGAGCCTCAGCCAGGATGGAACACGCCTCCTTCACTCCCCAGTGTGCAGCAGCGTGGAGGGGAGTCCAGCCATCATTGTCCTGGACGTTCAGGTTAAACCCAGCCTGGATCAGGAGCCTGGGGAAAGAAGCAGCATTGATCTCTGCTCATCCAAGAATGACTCCCTGACCAAGCAGAGTTCCCCCACAAGGCACAGAGCAGCCCAGCTCACCACCAGCCAGGAGCTTCTAAACTTGTTTATTCCCCCAAGCAACATCCCACTGAATGTGCTCCAAACTTTGATGGAAAAGGGCAGTAAATGAACAGTGACTTTGATGTAAAACTGGCTGGTGCATGTCAAATTGATGTTTCCGTTCAGCATGTCCTAAACTGGCAGAGCACTTTAATTTCTCATCTGGCCTCAGTGTTCCAGTCTGAACTGTTGCTCCAGTGGAGGAGAGCCTGGGCTGGCTCAGGCACTGAGCACACAAACAGCATCTCTGCAGCCCCATAACAGGGAGCCAAGCACAGGACCTGCCATGAGAGGGACATTTGGGAGCTGCAGCTCAGGCTTGGTTCTACCACAGTGTAGGATGGTCCCTAAGGAGCCCAGCAGGACTGCCAGGTAACCAGTGATGTTACTGTGATTGACAGAGTGTGTTAAATAACCCACATTTGGGTTAAACAACCCAAAATGCATTTTTTCACACTTGCACAGTTCAAGCAAATCTTCCCCAAGTGAACCTGCCTGGGAGCTCCCTGGCCTTCCACCCCTGTCTTCTCCATCAAACCTTGGTGCTGGTGTTTCACAGCATCTGGAGTTGGAACATTTAACCCCAAAACAAACCCAAGAGCCTCAGTGTAGTCTGAGGCTGCAGAGCCATGTGCACACCAGTGATCAGGTGAGAGCCCTGAGCAGCTCGTGGATCAAAACTACCATCCCAGCTCCTTAAATACTGAAGATCCTCCCAGGGAAATTCTGCAAGTCTGGTAAAACTGCTACTGAAAATTTCCATCCTGGGAAATTCCACCATCCAGAGCCACCTTTGCAGAGCACGAGGGAAATCCAGCATGATCCCAGACTGGCACTAACAGCTTGGAAACTCCTGCAGCTTTACACCGATGTGCCACTGTGCTAAATAAAACACAGTGACAGCAAAGCAGCTGTGGGCTTCTCTGTGAAAGAAATTTTAAATTAGGTGCTGACTTTCTGTGGATTTTCCAGCTGGCAGAAGGGAGGAACAGAGCTGCTAAGAGCCTCAAGGTCACAGACAAATTCCATGTCCCATTTAGAGCTGGCTGGCTCCTGGCTGTCAGCCCCTTTGGTTTAAGTCACTGAAGATTTGTATTTGAGCTCCCAGCATGGCCATGACACACACAAGGGTGAAACAACATCAGCCTGCCCTGAGATCTGTTTATCATTACCACAATCAATGCCAAGGAGTTGCTGTCCAGAACAAAGTCACCCTGCACACAGTGAACTTCATCAAGGAGCACTGGATGCACAAACCCCCACTGACAGTCCACAGGACCAACACCTCAAATTCAGGAGGTATTACATTGCTGCTCACATGAGCTGTGTTAGATTCCTGTGCTCAGGCATGGTGCAGGCACAGACAGCTCATAACTCAATTATAAGCTCTAATGACTGAATACAAATCAAAAACATGGAGAACAATAAAATTGCTTGAGCTTGATATGAAATAGCTCTTATGCATCAAGTTATGTCACTCAAAATTGTGACATTTGGGACCAAGATAGATGAACATCCAGAATGGATTTTAATGGGGATAACAAAGTAACCTTGGAAAGACTATTTACAAGAGGATGTAGTCACAGGACAAGGGGCAATGGTTTCCCACTGCCAGAGGGCAGGGTTAGATTGGATATCAGGGGAAAATTCTTCCCTGTGAGAGCACAGGTTGCCCAGAGAAGCTGTGGCTGCCCCATCCCTGGAAGTGTCCAAGGCCAGGTTGGATGGGGCTTGGAGCAACCTGGGCTAGTGGAAGGTGTCCCTGCCCATGGAAGGGGTGGAAGGAGACAAGCTTTAAGGCCCTGCCCAACCCAACCATTCTGGGATTCTATGACTCCATGTTTATGGGCAGCTCCACCCATACATAAAGAGCATAAAAACTCTATTTTGAAAACCCTACTTTGACCTTACCTGTCAAAATACTAATGTTTTATTGCCAGGAAACCCTACACTGGGCAAGCTGATGTTCACATTAGCCCTGTTAGTGCCAGGGCAGCAGAACTGTCAGGTGCTGGATCCCTCTGTCACTGCAGGAGCAGTAGCACTAAGGGGCAGAGGACAGTGAGGCAGGGGTGGACTCTGGGTTTTTCCACTGCAATGACCATGTAAACTGTTGGGGCTTTTGTGATCCATGTGCAGTGTGTGTTGTCACCTTGTAGGCCAAAATTCTACTTCTATCCCCTAATACCACTTAACTTGCCAGTCCTAAAACTATTACTCGAATAGTGAAAATGTGACCTCCTAATTTATGCCTCGCTCTTTGAAAAGCTTTGCTCACTTCAAAGGCCTGGAAGTATGAAAGGGAATCCTCCAGTCCCTGTGTATTTCTGTGGTTGGGCACATATTTCTGTGGTTGGGCACATAAAACCACAGAGCCTTTTGAGAAACAGCAGCTGTTAAACTCAATACGGAACAAATTTCTCTCAATTCTAAAGCCAGATGTGCTCTTTCTCTCAATTCTAAAGCCAGATGTGTTCTTCACCAGCTTTAATTCAGTGCATCAGCCCTGGGGAGGAGGTCCTACCTCATGACTTCAGAATAGCCCTTGGCTGCAGCCACGTGGAGAGCTGTGGCTCCTGTGCGAGGCTGCTTGACATCCTCAATCCTCCCACTGTTCAGCCACTGCCGGGCATCCTGCAGCATCTGCTGCTCCTCTTCTTTCCTGGACAGGTCTAGGTCTACACCTAAGAGGGTGAAGCACAGAAGAAGAGATTTCACTTGTTCATCTCTTAAGTACTTGTTAAACATGCCCTATGCTTCATTTGTTGCAAAATATCAGTAAACTATTTGTAATCTCCCACCAAACAATCAGCAAAAGCATCTTCTGTGAGCTGGGAGAGCTCCTGTGTTATTGACAGAAACTTCAAAAACTGTCTGACTTAGAAAATCTGAAAGTTGGGCCAGTGGTTGCCACCCACCCAATGAACTCCAAGCTCAGCAGTGCACTAAGGGTGGAAGGACTGAATTCTATACGTGCCAGACTGAAACAACATTCTACATATGCCTGTGTGTCCCAGACTGAAACAAAAAAGTCATGAACAACATCTTAACCAACTAAATTGAACTGTAGTGAGGGTGTAATCCATAGTGAAGGTCTGAAGCCTTGATCCTCAGACATCTCTGCAAGAGCTCTGCTCACTCAACGTTCAGGACAATGTGCAAGTGACACACACAGGGGTGTGCACTGCTCCACAGTCACTCCTGCCAGGCATGTCTAGTCATTCCCCTGAGCAGCAAGCCCTCAGATCCTGGCAAAACACAATTCAGAATCATTCTGGGATGAGAAGACCGAAAAAATGTACTCTGTGGCTTAAGTGACTGCTGTAGTTGAAGGCAGATCAGGGAAGTTCATCAATACATGTATGTGGTGTAGCAGACACATGACTGTGGGGCTCTGTGACAACAAGGGTGACAAGTCTCCCACCTCAGGAAACAACTGCTACAGTATGGAGAGGGAGGTGGGTGATTGGAGAGGGAGATGGATGGTTGGAGAGGGAGGTGGGTCTGGCTGATGGACTGTGTCAATTGTCACTAATCCAACAAGAGGCAAAACTAACTCAGACTTGTTTTCCAAAGTGGAGTTTTCACAATAATGAGGTCATGGAAGGTCAATATATCAATCACAAGTATGATACAGCTCCACACAAGATTAATCAGATCAGCACTTGGTGACTCAGGACAAAATACAAAGGAGAAGACGACAAATCTCTGAAGTCGAGAAGGGTGTTGAAGAGCAAATGTCCCTATGGATTAATTCTTTCAGTGTAAGAATGACATGATTCCCAATTAAATTATGGGGCATTAGGCTTAAAACAGAACCAAAGAAAACACTTAACTCAGAGTCTGACCTGTGAAACCCGCTGCAGGATGTTGCAAAGATCAGAAATACAACTGGCTCCAGGCAAAGGACAAGTCTGTAGTTATTACTTATAATGCTGGACATGCTGGAGCTCCAAGGAGGGCTGCACGAGCTCATGGAACAGAAAGCCACAGGAGATTCATGAGTACACAGAAAGCCCATCTGGCTCAGGAATTCCTGAAGGCACAGAGCTGGAGGCTGGGGAAATGTCTGGGAGGGGAATTGCACAGCTTGTGCTGTTGTTCCAGTCTGCAGCAGGCATCTGCTTCCAGCCACCACTGAGGACAGGCCACCAGGCTGCACAAAGCTTACTTAAAGTTCAACCCCATTTCCTCCAGCAGTTAGGAGCCTTTACACTGTGTTGATAAGAAGCTTCTCAGTGGAGACAGATGGTGGTTTCAGGGCATCTTAGCAGGATGCCACTAATGTGGTGAAGCAACGCAAGCAGAATCCCAAAAAGTGCCAGGCAAAATACCTGCAGCTGAGGCAGAATTGTTGCTTTGATGTCCTGTAAGGCTTCAACCACATTATCACCAGGCTCTGAGGACCCTGAAGGTGCACAAGTCCATGGGACCTGAGGAGATGCACCCAAGGATCCCGAGGGAGCTGGCCAAGGAAGGGCCTCCATCACTCTCCATCCTATTTGAGAAGCTGTGGCAGTCTGGTGAGGTTCCCACAGACTGCAAAAGGGGAACAGGGAAAAGAAGACCTGGGACACTCCAGGCCAGTCAGTCCCTCCTCTGTGCCCAGCAAGTCATGAAGCAGATCCTTCTGGAAACTCTGCCAAGCACATGGAAAACAAGGAGGTGACTGGGGACAGCCAGCCTGGCTTCCCTAAGGACAAACCGTGCCTGACATGGCCTTGTGGGACAGCACTGGTGGATGAGGGAAGAGACTGACACCACCTCCCTGGGCTGGGGCACAGCAGGGGACACTGTCCCACACGACAGTCTGGGCTCCAAAGTGCAGAGACAAGGATTTGAGGGATGGACCACTCAGTGGGTGAGGAACTGGCTGGATGGTGGCACTCGAGGAGCTGTGGCCCATGGCTCGATGTCCAAGCAGAGCCCAGTGACAATGGTGTCCCCAGGGGTCTGGTGCTGTTTAATCTCTGCCAGTGACAGGGACAGTGGGACTGATGCACCCTCAGCAAGGTGCTGGTGACACCGGAGGGAAGGGATGGGGCATTCAGAGGGACCTGGACAGGCAGGAGAGCTGGGACCATGCAAGTCTCATGAAGTTCAACAAGATCAAGCACAAGATCCTGTCCCCAGGTTTGGAGCAACCCCAGGCATAAATCCAGGCTGGGGGATGAAGGGACTGAGAGAAGGACCTGGTGATGAGAAGCTCAGCAGGAGGGACCCCATCGGTGGACAAGGGAGGGGCTGCATCTCGTTCATCTGGACTTCCATAAATCCTTCATGTGGTGCCCCCAACATCCCTCTGGAGAGAGAGGGACCCGATGGGTGGATCGTTCAGTGGACAAGGAGGTGGCTGGACAGGCACAGCCAGAGGGTCGTGGTCAATGGCTGAGGGTCCTGATGGACACCAGTGGTGCCCTCAGGGGCCGTACTGGGACTGCTGGGATTTGACATCATCACTGACCCCACTGAAGGGGTTGGGGGCACCCTGGGCAGGTGGGGGTGCAGTGACACCCCCGGGGGATGGGGCCACCCAGAGGGACCTGCACAGGCCCCACCTGGGAATCTCCTGAGCTTTAACAAGGCCCAGGGCTGGGGCAACCCCGGGATCAATCCAGGCTGGGATGAGCAGATGGAGCAGCCCTGGGAGAAGGACCTGGTGGGGCTGGGGGGGGATTCTGCCCCTTTGCCCCCCCCAGGTGAGACCCCCCTGCAGAGCTGCCTCCAGGAAGGACATGGAGCTGCTGGGGAGTCCAGAGCAGGCACCAGGATGGTCAGGGGATGGAGCAGCTCTGCAGGGAGAGCTGGGCTTGGTGGAAAAGAGAAGCTTTGGGATGACCTAACTGTGGCCTTGCAGTGGCTGAAGGAGCCCGCAGGAAACATGGAGAGGGATTATTGACACGGGCAGGAGGGACAGGATTCAGTGGTGGGAATGTCACATTCCCAGGTTATCAGGAATGGGGTTTAGGTATCCCTCCCTCTGAAGTGTGGCCAAGGCTGCAGCTCTCCAGGGCACCCCGAAGGATTCACCAGCTCCTCAAATGTACTTGGAAAAGCTCCCCCAGCTGTGGAGCCCTTGGGACCTCTGTGAGCCCATGGCAGTCCTGTGTCCCTGCCCTCATCCTCCACCACCCTCAGGAGTTGGGCATTTTGTGGCTCCACAGCTTTGTCTTCACCACATGGATTGTCTGAATGTGCAACAGCAGGAATGGAGACATACAGTCTGATGAGGGGATCCTGGAGCTCAGGGACAACCTGGGGGGATCCTGGAGCTCAGGGACACAACAGAGAGGATCCTGGAGCTCAGGGACAACCTGGGGGGATCCTGGAACACAGGGACATGTGGAGAGGATGGTGGAGCTCAGGGACACACGGCAGGGTCAGGCTGGGGCTGGCAGCACTGGTGGGGAGCAGCTGGAGGAGGGAGCAGCTGGAAGAAGGAACAGCTGGAGGAGGGAACAGCTGGAAGAAGGAGCAGGTGGAGGAGCAACAGCTGGAAGAAGGAGCAGGTTGGAGGAGGAACAGCTGGAAGAAGGAGCAGGTGGACAAGAACAGCTGGAGGAGAGAACAGCTGGGGGAAGGAACAGCTGGCTCTGGGGTTGGAGGCTCTCGGGGAGCACAAGGGATGTGGAAGCTCCAAGGACTGGGGTCACTCTGGGTGTGTTTAAGGGCCCTGACGGGACAGGACTGGGAATTCCTGGCTCTGCCAGCCCATCAGCCCAAGGACTGCCCGGGACGAGGAGGGAGGGCCAGGCTGGACAGGGCTTGGAGCACCCCGGGCTATGGGAGGTGTCCCTGCCCATGGCAGGGGTGGCTCTGGGTGGGATTTAAGTTCCCTCCAACCCACACCAGCCTGGGATTCCCTGCCTGTCCAGTTCCTGCTGCTCTTTGTCCCTCTCCAGGCCCAGCACACGCTGTCCTTCCAGAGTGTGGGATGAAGGGAATTCCCTGCTGGCTGCTCAAAGGATGAGGTGGGTTTGGGGCCCTTCCCCTCCTGGCTGGGGTGGGGCTGGAGGCTCATCCAAAAGGCCTGGAGAGAGGAGGGTGAGGGGCTGAGCAGGGAGTGATGAGGACACACAACCCTTGTCCAACCTTCATTTAATCCTCCATTGCACTGGCAGGGGTGGAAATGTTAGACCCGTTCACAGCTCTGGGAACATTTGCATTGCTGGGGGTTAAAAGCCAAGCCCTTGATGGCAAGGGCAGTCAAATCACTTAATACATTTCTCTTCTATAAAATAAATGCTTAGAAATGTCAACTGTTATTGCTGCTAAAGGAAATTCCTGAGTCGTGGGCAGTTCTGTGCCCTCCATCAGATGCTCCCTGCGAAGAGCAGCCCCTGCTCCTCACTCTCAGGGCTCTGGGTGCTGTGCTGCAGGGGGTGGCCCTGCAGGGTGACCACGGCACGCAGGGAGATCTTCTGGGGAGGGAAAGGACAGGGAACTGCAGTCAGTGCCTCCCCCTGCCCCAGGAGCCCCTGCCTGGGCAGTTCCAGGCCAGGGGGAGCAGCAGGAGC